>PVLC010034847.1:0-16664 GCA_004027655.1 Graphiurus murinus | reverse complement strand
AAAAAAAAAAAAAAAAAAAAAAAAAAGGAAACCATTGTAGGTTTTTAGCCTGAAAAACTTGGAGTTGTCATGTCCCAGGATGAGGAACGTGGGGCGAGCAACGGACAGGGGGCGGGAGGGTTTGAGACATCTATTTTAGTCACGTTAGCTTTGCATGGCTATTAGACATCCAAGTGGAGATGTCAAGTAGGCTGTTGGATAAATGAGTCTGGCGCTCTGGATATAAATTTAGGACTCACTGACATTTACATAGTATTTAAGCCCTGGGACTGGATGAGATCACTGGACAGAGAATGTAGAAAGAGAAGAAGGCCAAGAACTAAACCCTAGGAGACTCCAGCATTTAGAGGTCAGAACCGAACAAGACTAAGAAAGAACAGCCAGTGAGGTTCCAGGGAAACTAGGAAGAGTGTGGTGTCCTGGAAACGCAACAAGGACAAACAGGGTAATTTGACAAGAGAAGTATGGGATACAAGGGGGTGGAGGAGTAGGGGCAGAGGTGTCTACTTTTGATAGAAGGCCTCCTAGAAGACATTGGATCTAAGTGAGCCTGGAATAAGAAGGGTGCATCATTACCAAAAGCCAGGGGAAAGCATTCCAGATAGAGAGCCGCGAGTGCAAAGGCCCTGAGGCAGGTTCAGCTGGTCTCCTTCCAGGAACATGGACCAGGGCCACTGAGGCCGAGGCATAGAAATCTTTAGAGAATGAAATCAGAGAGCTAGGCGGGGCATGGTGTTGCACGCTTGTAATCCCAGTATTTGGGAGGCTGAGACTGGAGGATCCAGGTTCGAGGCCAGTCTCAGTTGCCTAGTGAGGCCCCTGCAACTTAGTGAGACCCTGTTTCAAAATAAAGAATAAAAAATAGGGCTGGGGGTATAGCTCAGAGGTAGAACGCCCCCAGTACCGGAAAAAAAAAAAATCAGAGAGCTAGCTATCTAGATAGCAGGTTTTATAGGGCCTGGATATTCGGGGTACTGGAAATGCCAAATACAGTAATCGGGACTTGATCCACTTATTTTAAAGCTCTTTGGTTACTTCAGAGAGAATGTACTGTAGCAAGACTGGAGTGAGATAGAGGACCAAGCTTTTGGGGTGCTCCAGTGATGGTGCTGGGTCTTCTCTCCTCTCTCTCTGCACTTCTCGCCCACAGCCTTGACAGTCCTTCTCCACTGTGGCAAGACAGAGTTGGGGACTCAAGAGTATTGGGTGACTTAGAATCTCAGAACTAGCCGGGCATGGTGGCGCACGCTTGAAATCCCAGCATTCGGGAGGCTGAGACAGGAGGATTCAGGTTCGAGGCCAGCCTCAGCTACCTCGTGAGGCACTCCGCAACTTAGTGAGACCCTGTTTCAAAATAAAGAATAAAAAATAGGGCTGGGGGTATAGCTCGGAGATAGAATGCCCCTGAGTTCACAATACCGCAAAAATAAATAAATAAATAAATAAATCTCAGAACTGCTTGGAGAAACCGTAGGTGACCACCGGAGATGGGGAGCGGTGGGTGGGGAAGCCCGCATCAGAACCCAGGGAACTGGAGGTCGCCCCTCTCCAAATTCCTGGGACGAAGCTGCACTCAACTCCTGCAGAGCGGCAGCTGGAGGGTTAACGCGTGCGCGGCCTCAGGCGGGAGGCGGAGACCGAGTGGTCCCCGCCGCCGCGCCGAGCCCCGCCGAGCCGAGCGCAGCCGGAGCCGAGCCGAGGCGAGCCGAGCCGAGCATCTCCCGCCGCCGCCGCCCCGCACCCCGGGCGCCCGCCCCCCTCCGGCTCCCGCGCCTCGCCGCCGGCCGAACCTCCCGACCATGCCCCGCGCCCCACCCGCCTCTGCGACCCCCCAGCCCCGCGCAGCCCCGAGCGCCCGCAGCCGCCGCGCCGCCGCGCCGGGCACGCAGGTGAGCCGGGACCCCACGCCCCCCCAGGGAGCCCGGCCCTGCCCTTCCCCGCTGCGCGCCCTTCGCCTCGGCCCTGCAGGCGCGGCCCCTCGCCGCTGGAGCTGCAGCCCCCGAGAGCTCCTTCTCCACCCCGGTCCCTCCGCCGTCCCGACTCCATCCCGCCCTCCCCGGTGCGGCACACGCCGCGGATGCCCCCATCCCGCCTCGGGCTCAGCCCGCGTCTCCGGGCATCCTCCTGCCTCGGGTCCCCTTTGCCCCCCTGGCGCTCCCTCCCTCCGCGTCCCTTGGCCGACCACCTTTCTTTCCCTCGTTTGCTCCACTCCCGCCGCTTTCCAGCCCTGCACCGGGAGCGCGGGCCTGTGGGATGGGCGGGATTGGGGGCGACGCTGGGAACCGGGCCCGGCTCCCCCACCCCAAGGTCCCGCCCCACCCCCAGCCGTCTTCTGCGCACAACAGGTCGGTGAGAAGCGGGGAGAGGGCGGGGGTGGCGCGCCAGCCTGGGCACTGCGGGCTTCCTGGAGGGGGTGACTAAAGGGGTGCGGGGCGCAGGGGCTGGAGTTGACGTTGGTGGAGGGGGCCGCACCAGGAGGAGCGGCGAGTGGGTCCTGGAGTCAGCTGTCCACAGATGCCCCGCGAGCCCTTCTCCGCTCCACTGGTTCCCTCCACCATTCCCTTCTTCCCTCCCTCCTCCAGTCTCCTCCCCACCAAGCCCCCAGCCCTGTGTCTTCCCATCCCCATCTCGCTCCATGCCCCCAGCCCTGTCTCCATAGGCCTTTAAATGTGAAGAAACAATTCCCAACTCCTCCATCTTTGCTGTTCCCTGTTTTTCTGTCCCCCCAGTCCCTTCCTCTTCTCGTTTTGTCTTCAGTATTCCGTTCTCTACTCTCTCGCTTTCTGTCTCTCTATCCCTGGTCTTTCCCTCCCATCCCCTCTGCTCTCCACTTCTCTGGCTGTCCTGCCTGGCCTGCCCTTCCTTCTCCTCCGGCCCCTCGCCTCTGCACCGCATCCCCTCCCTGACCTTTTCTCTTTCCAGTTGCTCCCTTGCATCTTCTGCATTTCTGGCCTGTACCCCTCTCTCCTCTCACCCAGCCAGTTCCCTTTCAGCGCTGCTTCCTCTGCCTCATCCTACACTCCAGGCGGGCTTCCTTTCCGCCCATCTCCTCTCCTCTCTCTGGACCAGCCTTCCCTCTGCCAGCCCTTCACCCTTCCCTCTCTCCCCACTCCCCTTTTCTCCCCTCCCTAACCCAGACTTGCCCATCTTACTCCCTGGCTCTTCTCTGGGAATATTCAATGTGCAGATGGAGCCCCCAAATCCAGAAGACACAGGATGCCATGCCCTCATCCGCTCTGGGGAGCCTGCCCCCCAATGTACTACCCTCAGCTCAGAACATGCCCCTCCAGGAGAGCTCTCTGGTTCTCTTTGAGGGGGTGGCTCTCTTCCCCACCTCACCTCCTTCAGAGGGCACCTATGCATTTGGGTGATTAAACATTGAGCAAAAATTATATTCTGTAGTTTTCATCCCACCCACCTCTTTCTTTCTTTCCTTCCATCGCTCCATCCCTTCCTTTCACTTGGAGATGCGTGATTCCTGGGGCTGATTATAAGAAATATGCCTGGGACCACAAATGGAGTGGGAGGCCTGGAAGGCACCCCTGTGCAAACACACACACTCACTCAGAATGATTTCCCCTCCCTCCCCCCAGCCTCGGGCTCCCTCCCTAGTGGTAGGTGCTCAAGGAATCACAAGGTTCTTGACTCTAAATTAAGATCCAAGAAAAGCCCCGGAGCGGTGGGTAGAGGAAGTAAGAAGGAAGGGAGCCAGAGGAGCAAGCGTAGACCCTGGGGCAGGGAGGTAATGGGGACCCTGGAAGTTGTGGATGGGGCTGGAGGCCCGTCAGGGAACCACTGGGGGAGTTTTGTTTTGTTTTCCCCAAAAGGATGCTAAGGAGTGGATTCTGGGTAGCAGGCAGCATGGCTGGCAGTCCTGATGCCTGGGAGGGGAGAGGGGTCGAATTGGTGGAGGAATGAGATGGGGAAGTACACAGGGCAGGGTTGGGGTGTAACTGCCCCCCATTCTTCCCCCAGTAAAGGCTGAAAATCTGGGTCACAACTAAGGAAGACCTCAGACATCTCAGACATGGAGTCCAGGATGTGGTGAGTTTGGCCCAGCAGGGGGAGCCTGAAGACCACTTTCCCCTGGGGCTGGGCCCTTTCCTACCTAGGCCCACCCAGGGCCCCCCATCCCAGGCGCTAGCTCCTTGGGAGACAGGGAAAGAGGCCAGAGTCTTCCAAGGCCACCTGCTTGCTCCGGCAGAGAAACGTGGAGGGAGGCAGCTCCGGATTTCTGGTGGGCTCCCGGCTTACCCGCCTTCTCTCTCTCCTCCAGGCCTGCTGTGCTGCTCTCCCACCTGCTCCCTCTCTGGCCACTGTTGCTGCTGGCACTCCCACCGCCTGCTCAGGGCTCCTCCTCCTCCTCCTCCCCTAGAACCCCACCAGCCCCGGCGCGCCCCCCGTGTGCCCGGGGCGGCCCCTCGGCCCCACGCCACGTGTGCGTTTGGGAGCGGGCACCTCCACCCAGCAGCAGGTCCCCTCGGGTCCCGAGATCACGGCGGCAAGTCCTGCCTGGCACTGCGCCCCCTGCCACCCCGTCGGGTTTTGAGGAGGGGCCGCCCTCATCCCAGTACCCCTGGGCTATTGTGTGGGGCCCCACGGTATCTCGAGAGGATGGGGGGGATCCCAACTCAGTCAACCCTGGATTTCTGCCCCTGGACTATGGTTTTGCAGCCCCCCATGGGCTGGCTACTCCACACCCCAACTCAGACTCCATGCGGGACGATGGAGATGGACTCATCCTGGGAGAAACACCTGCCACCCTGAGACCATTCCTGTTCGGGGGGCACAGAGAAGGTGAGAGCCGAGGCTGGTAGGGATGGGAAGGGTGGGGAGGCTGGTTAAAGGCCGGAAGGGGCAGAAACAGGGGTCTTATCTGGGAGCTTCTCAGCGAATGTGTCAGGCTGTACAGTGGCAAGGATGCAGAGATGGAGATGCCGTCTGAGCCCTCAAGGAGCTCAGGTCCACTGGAGAGGACAGACGTGCAAACACTCGGGATGAGTCAACATAATAAATGCTCTGATAGAGGCATGGACAGCCTGTTTTTAGGAAAATAGAGAAGCAGAGAGACGACCTCTGCCTCTGGGGATCAGGACAGCTTCAGAGAATTGATGTTTGAGCCTTGAAAAGTGAGTAGGAGTATTCCAGGCAGAGAAACGCCTTGGAGGAGAAGGACCAGGGTGATGGCTGGGCTCAGAGTACTGGCGGAGCGGGACGGCAAGGCCAGGGCTTGGGGTTGGGCCAGGGCAGGGCCTAGGACACCTCACCTCCCACTTCTTTGCCGAGAGATGCATTTTTTGTGTTCTTGGAGCCTCATCCTTATCACATGTACATATGTGTAAGATTTAGTGAAGTATAAATCTTGGGAAAGTGGAGAAAAGAGCTGAGCGCTTGGGAAAGCTGGTGATAAGAATCAAGAGGGAGGCTCCAGAGAGGCAGAGTTGGGCGGTGTGGACTGGCTTGGCAATCCTCCTCAGCCTAACCCCACCCCCACTGCTTCGTGGCTCCTACCTCCTTGGGCCCCCCTACAACTTTCTCCCCACCCCAACCAGGTGTGGACCCCCAGCTCTATGTCACGATCACCATCTCCATCATCATTGTTCTTGTGGCTACGGGCATCATCTTCAAGTTCTGGTAAGCCAGGGGGAGGAGGGTGCTGGTGGATGGGGACTGAAGTTTGGAAACTGAGGCTGGACTCAAGGAGAGGAACATGACTGATTTTGCTGGGCTTGGGGTGGGAAATTGTGGATGAAGCAAGATCTTGGGAAAAGGTAGTGATTTGAGTGCGAGAGGACAGTGAGCCCGTGTACATTCTTCCAGAGAGATAATGAGGATAAGGGGAGGGAAGGGGAATTACTGTGTATCCTGGGGGCTTGGGTGGGCATGCCTCCAAGGCAGAGAAAATGGACCCGAGCTGCCCAGCCACTTCTTAGGGCTGCCAGGCAGGAGGAAGGAAATCAGGAGTTTTCTTTGCACACATTTAATAATGGGTCACTCAGTCCTTCACACTTTGCTGAGGGAATCATTAGACTCAGGTGTCTGGGTCATTAGCTGACTTTGAACTAGAACTAAATCTGCCAGGTGCTGCAGAGGAGAGAAATGGCTCTTTTGGGCATGCCTGGGGGAGCGGGGGACCTTCGGGGGCTCTGTGCTGGTGCGGAGGGTAGAAGGAATATGGTTTAATGGGCTCATGGTCCCAGGAGACTTAGTACAAGGTACTGTCAGAGGCCGGTTTCCTCACTGTAGGATTCTGAAGGTGCTGGAGGCTGGGTGACGGGAGGTGTGTGGCCAGGGTGGGAGCAACTTGGGTGTGTAAGAGGACAGGACCTCTTTCCTTCCGGTGCACAGCTGGGACCGCAGCCAGAAGCGGCGCAGGCCCTCGGGACAGCAAGGCTCCCTGAGGCAGGAGGAGAGCCAGCAGCCACTGACAGACCTGTCCCCGGCGGGAGTCACCGTGCTGGGGGCCTTCGGAGATTCGCCCACCCCCACCCCTGACCATGAGGAGCCCCGAGGGGGACCCCGGCCGGGGATGCCCCAGCCCAAGGGGGCTCCAGCCTTCCAGTTGAACCGGTGAGGGCAGGGGCAATGGGGTGGGAGGGCGAGGAGGGAGGTAACTTAGGCCTCCAGAGCTGGGGTGGGATGCACCCTCGGGTGGCCTGGCCCTCCCCAGCCCTAGGTTCCCAAGGGGACCAGGCCAGTTCCCCTAGGGCAGGCAGGCCCTTCCTTCTCCCACGCTCTCAGGCTCTCTGTCCTGTCCTCCTGTTGCCTTTTAATTCCAACTCTGCCTTCTTAACCTCCCTTCCCCTTCTCTGTCTCGGACTTCCCCTTGGATTCCAGCCTACCCCTTGGTTCCTGACTGTACCCTTTCCCTCTTCCTCTCAGGATTCCCCTGGTGAATCTGTGATGCCCCCCCCACCATGTTGGGGTGCTGCCAAGCAGGAGGCCAAGGGCCAGGCCTAGCCGCCATCCCACTGAGGGTGGGGCAGCCGTGGGGAGCTGGGGCCGTAAGCGGCTCCGGGCTCCTGCCCTGGCACACCACCCCGGAATACTCACTGGCCCCACGTGCCCGTGCGCGTGTGTGGGGAAGCCAACCTGCTTGCCCTGTGGTAGTTGGGGGCGCCACATACGTGTGACTTTGGATCCCCCACCCCTACCCTTGCACACTCACATGAAAGCCTTGCACACTCACCTCCGCCCTCACCCTCTTTGGCCACCACACACGCTCATGCTTTCTGCGGGGGGCCACTTCTCCCAACCCTCTCCCCACCCACATCTCTCCTCTCAGCTGCTCACTCAACTCTGGTTTGCGCGAGTGTATGAGTTTTCTCTGCACTCACAGTGGGCTCAGTGGCTCAGTCTGGTCTGCTGCCATCCGTGTCTCATGCACACCTCACCTCTCACATGCGTGTTTCTGGCCCAGGGTTGTAGCTTGGCGTGGTGTGCTCACTCTCCGCGGCCCCTGCATGCTGTGCCAGAGATGGTCAGCTGTGGCAGTGAGCTGGGCTCCTTAGACCCTCGTCCGTCCCCATCCTGTGCCACATCATGCACCATGCGTCTGTCTCACTGTCCCCCCATCCTGCTTGCTCCAAGGGCACTCGCATTACCCTGAGAGCTCTCCCACGGGAATGTGGGGAGTGGGGCCCCGTTGCTAAATTCTGTTGTCTGAGAGATGGATTTTGGGGAGTCACCTGCTGCACTACATGAGAAAGGGACCCCCATTTGTCCTTTCCTCCTTCCCAAGTCCCTTTTGTTTGGTCTGTCCTGGCTGTCCGTGTGTGTCACTCTCTGGAATTCAGAGGCCCTGAAACAATCCTCCACTCCCCAGCCTCCCTTTGGGCCTCCTTAACTCCACCTAGGCTGCCAGGGGCTGGAGCCAGCTGGGTCAAGGCCGTCGGAAGCTCTGCCTCCACATGCACCCCTCCCCTGGCTGGGCTCCCTCGGGTCCCCTCCTTTCCTCCTATCTCTCCTCCCCCTTCTGCCTCTTGCGCCCTCCCCACCCCCACCTGGTTCTTACCTACTTCTCACTAGTTTCTCCACTTTCCTTCCTCGCCTCTTACCTGGCTCCTATGCTGTGATATATATTTTTGTATAATCTCTTCTTGTGGTGATAATCTTGAATTCTTGTGGGATGTAAGTTTCAAAATTTTCAAATAAAGCCTTTGCAAGATACTTGAGTCCCTGGGTTCTACCTTAGGGCCCCTGTAGTAGGGAGAAGAGGAGGAGAGGGGTGGGCAGGCAGGAGGGAAAAAAGGATGACCCGGTGGGGAGCTCCTCCAGACTGGGTGTGGCCTGGCCTACCTAGATCTGGGACTGATGGGGTCTATTTTTTTTTTTTTTTTTTTTTTTTGCTACTGGAGGTTGAACCCAGAGGCATTCTACCTCTGAGATATACCCCCAGCAGTATTTTATTTGTTTGTTTACTTAATTTTGTGGTACTGGGAATTGAACTCAGGGGCATTCTACCTCTGAGCTACACCCCCAGCCCTATTTCATTATTTATTTATTTATTTATTTATTTTCGGTACTGGGGATTGAACTCAGGGGCATTCTACCTCCGAGCTATACCCCCAGCCCTATTTTGTATTCTTTATTTTGAAACTGGGTCTCACTAAGTTGCAGAGTGCCTCACTAGGTAGCTGAGGCTGGCCTCGAACCCGGATCCAGCCTCCCAAATGCTGGGATTACAAGCGTGCGCCACCACGCCTGGCTCTTATTTCATTCTTTATTTTGAAACAGGGTCTCACTAAGTTGCAGAGGTTACGTGTAAGTTGCTGAGGCTGGCTGTAAACCTGCGATCCTCCTGTCTCAGCCTCCCAAGTATTGGGATTATAAGCATCGGCCACCATGTCTGGCTTTTATGTTATTTTGAAACACCTGAAGCTGGCCTCGAACCTGTGATCCTCCTGTCTCACCTTTCCAAGTACTAAGATTACAGGCGTGCACCACCAAGCCTGGCTATGGGAGTTTAAACTTGGGATAGAGCTGGTAGTGGTGGTACACAACTGTCATCTCAGTACTTGGGACGTTGAGACAGGAGGATGTAAGGTTTTTTGTTTTTTGTTTTTTGTTTTTGCGGTACTGGGGATTGAACTCAGGGGCATTCTACCTTTGAGCTACACCCCCAGCCCTATTTTTTATTCTTTATTTTGAAACCGAGTCTCACTAAGTTGCGGAGTGCCTCACTAGGTAGCTGAGGCTGGCCTCGAACCCGGATCCTCAGGTCTCAGCCTCCCGAATGCTGGGATTACAAGCGTGCGCCACCATGCCCGGTGGATCTAAGGTTTAAGGACAACCTCAGCAAGTAGTGAGACTTTCCTCAACCTAGCAAGACCCTGTTTCAAAATAAAAATAAAAAGCCAGTGGCATGGTGGCACATGCTTGTAATCTCAGTATTTGGGAGACAGAGATGGGAAGATTGCAGGTTCCTAGCCAGCCTCAGCATCTTAGTGAGGCCCTGTTTCAAAATAATTAATAAAATAGGGCTGGGGGTATATCTTGGAGGTAGAATGCCCCCTGGGTTCAATCCCCAGTACCCAAAATAAATAAATAAAAATAAAAATTGGGCTGGGGGTGTAGCTCAGAGGTATAATGCCCCTGGGTTCAATCCCCAGTTCTGTAATAAACAAATAAACTTGGGATAGAAAGGAAGGGGGGAGAAGGCAGAGGCACCGAAGGGAACAGTCCTGATGAGGAGCAGCTGCGCAGGGGAGAATCAGAATCGGAAGTGTGGCTCACTTGTTCCTTGTCAGTGAAGGTCAAGAGAGACCAAGAGAAAAGAGACCAAGAAAAGGGGAAAATTACGTAAAAGACAGGCAATGGAGCAAGCTAGAAAAGGAAGAGAGAACTTCTAAGACAGATGGAGGGTAAAGGTGAAAGGAGAAGACAAAAATATGGAGCACAGGAAAAGGAGCCAGAGGAGAAGGGCTGTCCTGCTTGGTTTATTTTCAGCCTTGCTCCCCAACCTGCCCCCACCCACAGCTGCCCCCCAAAAGGTGGGTGCCTTTAGAAGATCTGTGGTTAGCCATTAGTTTTCCCCATTTTTCCCTCTCTGAGAAAGAGGCCCTGCTGGGGGGTGAGGGGGTGGAATCAAGGGGTGTGTTTGCGGGAGGGGACACAGGCTGCCCAGCTGGGAGCAGTCACCTCTGAAGCCCCAATTCTAGGTTTGGCTCTTGTAACAGCCCCAGGAAAGCCCACACATTAGCTTCTCAGCTGTTGCTAGGCTCGGTTGCCATGGCAACCGCCCAGGTCCCCCCTCCCCTCCCAATCTGTGCCCCACCTGCTCCCTGGAAATGGGGTAGCCCCCCGAGGAAGACTAGGAGATAGAGTGCAGTGTGCAAGAGGGTAGCGTGGGCTGCCGGGGGTGGGGGGACGGGGCTCTACCTGCCTCACTGTGTTTATCTTTGACAACACTAGGATTAGGAACGTGTTTGTGTTGGTAGGTCTGTGCTTTAGGTGCTGGGGAGCTTCACTAGGTACGAGGGAAGGGTGTGGGGAGGAAGGAGCGTATTTCTTGGGTCCTGAGCAGAATGCGCAATCAGGGTATCGAACTCCCTCAGAAAAGACAGACGCTACAGAGGGGGGAAAAAAGCAAGCCAGGCCAAGGAGTGATTCGAGGCACCCAAGTCTTGTAGCTGCAGGGAGAGGGCTGATGGAGCCTACGGGCAGGATGAAGCAAGATGCGTGTGTTGGAGGCAGCGAGGGACAGGTCCCAGGAGGGCGAGAGAAGCCTTCTTAATGGAGAATCTAGTCCTTGTTGGGTGGAGGTGGGGAGGAAAGAGGAGCTGGACGCCTGCACGGACCAGGATGGAGCTCAAGTGCCTGGAGAGCGTGCTGGGCTCTCACCTTCAGCTCCTGTCTCCTCAGAGGGACAGTGTGACCCTGCCGCTCATCCATATGCAGGAGGCACACATGAAGGCCCCTAATGAAGAGGGAATTAATTACCGCCTGATTAGACTGCTGTTCCCCTAAATTTAAATAAATTAAAATACACCAGCAAGACACTGGAAATCCTCACCTGTTCCCTCTCCCTAAATGCCCCCCTTCCCCAGGGAAAGTCAGATGGCTGGAGAGGATGAGGAGAAAGAAGACCTCCTGGACTACTGGATTGTTCCAGAGGAATTTTCCCAGACTAAGTCACGTTGTCAAGCTAACTTTTCAGAAAGAGGCTGTAGAAAACAGACCCTAACTTTTTTTTTTTCCTCTCTCTCCTGGAATTGAAACAGAGTGTATGGAACCTTGGGAGGCCTCAGAAGGCTGCAAGTAATAGAACAGAGTTACATACCAAGAACAAAACAATGGCCACTAGGGCTCTTTAGGGGATGGAGAGGTTCTTGGAGGCCATGCCTCACAGGCACCAATGGAAGAAGGCATCTCTCTTCGCCTCCTGGGTGGTGGTGTCAAATGACTCAGCTAGGCTTCTCCTAAGCATGTTTCTGGAATGCTTTCCATTGTGGCTCTGACCAAATTGGGGAATGGGGAAGCCCCCAGGAGGAGGGATCTCCCAGGAGAGCTGGGTGTGGAAGTGATTCAAGAGGGAAACAATACCAGCTGGAGAACCCCAGGCTAAAATTAACAGCCCTCCTCCCCCAGCACTCCACATTTATTGCCCTAAATCTTTGTTCTAAAGAGTTCAAAGTGCTTAAAACTTGCTTCTCATAGCAGGGGCAGGAGAAGGGCTGACATTGGCCCAGGAAGTGGCTAGCTAATGTACCCAGAAGAATAGGAGAACCAGGACCTAACAGTGAGTCCTACTATTTTGCCCCAAAGTCAAGGTTTCTTCAGTCAGCCATCAATAAGCCACGCAGCAGATGGTGCAGTGGTAAATGCCTGTAATCCCAGCTACTCGGGAGACTGAGGCAGAAGGATCACAAGTCCAAGGCCACCTAAGCAATTTAGTGAGAACCTGTCACAGAATAAAAAGGGAAGGGAGCTGGGTGTGGTGGCCCACGCTTATAATCCCAGTACTTGGGAGGCTGAGACAGAAGAATTGCAGGTTAAAAACCAGCCTTGGCAAACTAGCGAGGCTCCCAGCAACCTAGTGAGACCCTGTTTCCAAATAAGATATAAAATCAGGCTGAAGGTGTAGATTGGGTTCAATTCCCAGTACCAAAAAAGAAAAGAGAAGAAGAAGAAAAAAAAGGAATTGGAATTAAAATAGGGCTGGGAGCCGGCATGGTGATGCAAGTTTGTAATCCCAGTACTTGGGTGGCTGAGACCTGAGGATCTGGGTTTGAGGCCAGCCTCAGCTATTTAGAGAGGCTCTCCGCAACTTAGTGAGACTCGGTTTCAAAATAAAGAATAAAAAATAGGACTAGGAGCCAGGCATGGTGGCGCACACTTGTAATCCCAGCATTTGGGAGGCTGAGACTGAAGGATCCAGGTTCGTGGCCAGCCTCAGCTACCTAGTGAGGCCCTCCGCAACTTAGTGAGACCCTGTTTCAAAAAAAATAAAGAATAAAAAATAGGGCTGGGGGTGTAGCTTGGAGGTAGAATGCCCCTGAGTGCAATCCTCAGTACTGCAAAAAAAAAAAAAAAAAAAAAAAAAAATAGGACTAGGGGTTTGGCTCGGAGGTAGAATGCTCCTGGGTTCAATTCCCAGTACCACTAAATAAATAAATAAATAAAATAATAGGGCTGGGGACCCCAGGACCAAATAAACAAACAAACAAACAAACAAAAACAATGGAGCCGCTGGGTGTGGTGGCGCACCCTTGTAATCCCAGCATTCGGGAGGCTGAGACCGGAGGGTCCGGGTTCCAGGCCAGCCTCAGCTACCTAGTGAGGCACTCCGCAACTTAGTGAGACTCGGTTTCAAAATAAAGAATGAAAAATAGGTCTGGGGGTGTAGCTCGGAGGTAGAATGCCCCTGAGTTTAATCCCCAGTACCGCAAAAAAAAAAAAAAAAAAAAAAAAGCGATGGAGCCTAGCATGTGGGAGGGCCTGGGCTCACTTTGCAGTACTGCAAGTAAAATAAAATGACCCACACAGCAGGTCACATCAAGCCTTCGTGTCCTCTACCCTGCCACTGTTGCTACTCAGTCAACACACACTGGATACTGAGTCCAAAAACTTGATAAAGGGAGTAGACACTTTTTTTTTTTTTTTTTTTTTGGCGGTACTGGGGATTGAACTCAGGGGCATTCTACCTCCGAGCTACACCCCCAGCCCTATTTTTTATTCTTTATTTTGAAACCGAGTCTCACTAAGTTGCGGAGTGCCTCACTAGGTAGCTGAGGCTGGCCGCAAACCCGGATCCTCCAGTCTCAGCCTCCCGAATGCTGGGATTACAAGCATGCGCCACCACGCCCGGCGGGAGTAGACACTTTTAAAAAGGCACAAACTAGAGTCAGACCTGGTGTCACATGCTTGTAATCCCAGCATTCGGGAGGCTGAGATCGGAGGATCCGGGTTCGCGGCCAGCCTCAGCTACCTAGTGAGGCATTCTGCAACTTAGTGAGACCCTGTTTCAAAATAAAGAATAAAAATTGGGCTGGGGGTATATCTTGGAGGTAGAATGCCCCTGAGTTCACAGTATCGCAAAAAAAAAAAAAAAAAAAAAAAAAAGCACAAACTAGCCATGTGTGGTGGTGGACACTTGTAATCCCAATTGGGAGGCTGAGACAGGAAGATTGCAGGTTCTCGGCCAGCCTCAGCAATTTAGTGAGGCCCTCCACAATTTAGTAAGACCCTGTTTCAAAATTAATAAGCCAGATGTGGTGCACACTTGTAATCCCATTACTTGGGAGGCTGAGATAGGAAGATCAAAGGTTTGAAGCCAATCTCAGCAACTTAGCGAGGTCCTGTTTCCAATTAAAAAATAGGGATGGGGTGTAACTCAGAGGTAGAATCCCCCAAGGTTCAACCCCCAGTACTAACTAACTAAAGAAAAGAAGAAAGAAAATAGGGCTGGGGGTTTAGCTCAGAGGTAAAACTCCCCTGGGTTTAATTTCCAGTACCACACACACATACACAAGGTACAAACTACCATTACAAACCAAAAATATAAACACCTAATTTATTTTATATTTTTTTGTGGTACCCAGAGGCAATCTACCTTCAAGCTACACCCCCAGCCCAATTTTATTTCTTTCTTTTTTTTTTTTTTTCGGTACTGGGGGTTGAACTCAGGGACATTCTACCTCCGAGCTATACCCTCAGTCCTTTTTTTTTTTTTTTTTTCAGTACTGGGGATTGAACTCAGGGGCATTCTACCTCCGAGCTATACCCCCAGCCCTATTTTGTATTCTTTATTTTGAAACCAGGTCTCGCTAAGTTTCCGAGTGCCTCACTAGGTAGCTGAGGCTGGCCTCGAACCGGGATTCTCCGGTCTCAGCCTCCCAAATGCTCGGATTACAAGCGTGCGCCACCATGCCCGGCTAGCCCGATTTTTTTTTATTCTTTATTTTGAAACCGAGTCTCACTAAGTTGTGGAGTGCCTCACTAGGTAGCTGAGGCTGGCCGCGAACCCGGGATCCTCCAGTCTCAGCCTCCCGAATGCTGGGATTACAAGCGTGCGCCACCACGCCCAGCCCAATTTTATTTCTTATTTGGAAACAAGGTGTCACTAGGTTGATGAGAGTCTCACTACTTGCTAAGGCTGTCCTCAAACCTGCAACCCTCCTGTCTCAGCCTCCCAGATACTAGGATTACAGGCGTGCATCACCACACCCGGCAATATCTAATTTTTTTTTTTTTTTTGAGGTCCTGGGGATTGAACTCAGGGGCATTCTACCTCCGAGCTACATTCCCAGCCCTATTTTTTTATTCTTTATTTTGAAACCGAGTCTCACTAACTTGCGGAGTACCTCACTAGGTAGCTGAGGCTGACCGCGAACCCGGATCCTCCAGTCTCAGCCTCCCAAATGCTGGGATTACAAGCGTGCACCACCATGTCCAGCTCTAATTTATTTATTTATTTATTTATTTATTTATTTATTTTTTGGCAGTACTGGGGATTGAACTCAGGGGCATTCTACCTCCGAGCTATACCTCCAGCCCCATTTTTTATTCTTTATTTTGAAACCAAGTCTCACTAAGTTGTGGAGTGCCTCACTAGGTAGCTGAGGCTGGCCGCGAACCCGAATCCTCCGGTCTCAGCCTCCCGAATGCTGGGATTACAAGCGTGCGCCACCACGCCCGGCTTCTAATTTATTTTTAATTAACTAATCTATTTATTTTGGGTACGGGTTGAACCCAAGGGCATGCTACCTACAAGCTATATCATCAGCCCTATTTTATTTTGAAACAGGGTTTGCTAGTTGTTGAGGGCCTTGCTAAATTGCTGAGGCTGGCTTCAAACCCATGATCTTTCTGTTTCAGCCTCCCAAGTACTGGGATTACAGGAGTGTGCAGGGGCATTCTACCTTTGAGCTATACCCCCAGCCATATATTATTTTTAGTTTGAAATAAGGTCTCACTTGGTTGATGAGAGTCTCACTACTTGCTGAGGCTGTCCTTGAACCTGCAGTCCTCTTGTCTCAGCCTCCTAATCTGGGATTACTACAAGTGTGCACCACCATGACTTAAGTATTGTTTTTATTTTGTGCTACTGGGGATTGAATCCAAGGGCATTCTACCTCTGAGCTACATCCTCAGCCCTATTTTTTTTCTTTGTTTTGAAATAGGGTTTCATGAAGTTGTGGAGAGCCTCACTGAGTAGCTGAGGCTGGCTGCAAACCCGGATCCTCCTGTCTCAGCCTCCCAAGTACTGAGATTACAAGCTTGCGCCACCATGCCCAGCTTAAGTATTGTTTTTTTTTTTTTTTTTTTTTTGCAGTACCAGGGATTGAACTCAGGGGCATTTTACCTCCGAGCTATACCCCCAGTCCTATTTTTTATTCTTTATTTTGAAACCGAGTCTCACTAAGTTGCGGAGTGCCTCACTAGGTAGCTGAGGCTGGCCTCGAACCCGGATCCTCTGGTCTCAGCCTCCCGAATGCTGGGATTACAAGCGTGCGCCACCACGCCCGGCTCTTAAGTATTGTTTTTTAAAATATGCTTTTATTGGTGCATTATAGTCTCACATCATAATGTAAATCATGTTGATAGTGACACACATGCACACAGCATTCGGTGGGCTTTCTTCTTTTGTGTATGTGTGTGAGAATCGAACCCAGAGGCATTCTATCTCTAAGCAACAACCCTATCCCTATTTTATTTTATTTAGAAACAGAGTCTGGCTAGGTTGATGAGAAGCTTACTACTTGCTGAGGCTGGTCTCAAATCTGCAATCCTCCTGTCTCAGCCTCCTAAATTCTGGAATTACAGGCATGTACCACCACAACCAGTGAGACCCTGTTTCAGAAAGAAAATATAAAAGCTGGGCGTGGCCGGGCGTGGTGGCGCACGTTTGTAATCCCAGCATTCAGGAGGCTGAGACCGGAGGATCCGGGTTTGCAGCCAGCCTCAGCTACCTAGTGAGGCACTCGCAACTTAGTGAGACCCGGTTTCAAAATAAAGAAGAATAAGCCGGGCGTGGTGGCGCACGCTTGTAATCCCAGCATTCGGGAGGCTGAGACCGGAGGATCCGGGTTCGCGGCCAGCCTCAGCTACCTAGTGAGGCCCTCTGCAACTTAGTGAGACTCGGTTTCAAAATAAAGAATAAAAAATGGGGCTGGGGGTGTAGCTCGGAGGTAGAATGCCCCTGAGTTCAATCCCCAGTACCG
>PVLC010034845.1:0-16792 GCA_004027655.1 Graphiurus murinus | reverse complement strand
AAAAAAAAAAAAAGATCTGGGTGTGGCAGTGCATGCTTGTAAATGCTTGTAATCCCATTGCTTGGGAAGTTGAGACAGTGGAATTGCAGGTTCAAAGCCAGCCTTAGCAAATAGTGAGACTTTCATTAACCTAGTGAGACCCTGTTTCAAAATAAAATAGGCCTGGGGATGTAGCTCGGAGGTAGATTGCCCTAGTGCCATACCACACACAAAAGGGCTGAGGGTGTAGCTTGGAGGTAGAATGCTCCTGAGTTCAATCCCTACTCTGCAAAAATAAATAATAAAAAGAAATAAAAATAAAAAGGACTGGGGATATAGCTCAGTGGTAGAGTGCTCCTGGGTTCATTCTGTAGTACTGCAAACAAAACAAAAAACAGCAGACAAAAAACCTCCAAGAGCCGGGCATAGTGGCACATGCCTGTAATCCCAGTACTTGGGAGGCTGAGACAGGAGGATTGCAGGTTTGAGGACAGCCTCAGCAAGTAGTGAGGCTCTCATCAACCTAGTGAGACCTTGTTTCAAAATAAATAAAATAGGACTGGGGTGTAGGTCAAAGGTAGAAGGCTTCTGGGTTCAATCTCCAGTACCACAAAAAACAAAACAAAAAAACAACCTTTAGGAAAGAAGGAAGCCTTGCCTTTCCAAGACACTGCCTTATTCCATTATCTTACAAACTTCTCTGTTGAGGTTCTGGCTATTGGGCTTGTTTTTTTGTTTCGTCTTTTTGGTACTGGGGATGGAACCCAGGGGTTATTCTACCTCTAGCCCCCCCGCCCTTTTTATCTTTTGTTTTGAAGCAGGATCTTCAGAGTTTTGCTACTTGCTGACCTCTAATCTGTGATTTTCCTGTCTCAGCCTCCCAAGTACTGGGATTATAGGTGTGCACCATCACACTCTGCTGGTTTTTCTTCTCAAGTCAAAGTGTATTTCTTCTTGCTCTTACCTCAGAGGAAATAGATGTGAAGTCTTTCACTGTTTTAGAAACAAAGAAATAATGTGGTTTCTGTAAAGTACGAGGCTACATGTACCAGTGAACTATATTTGGTGACCCAAGCAAATCTTTTTTTTGTGTGTGTGTGGTACTGGGGATTGAACTCAGGGGCATTCTAATTTTGAGCTATACCCCCAGCCCTATTTTTTTTTTTGCGGTACTGGGGATTGAACCCGGGCATTCTACTTCCGAGCTATACCCCCAGCCCTATTTTTTATTCTTTATTTTGAAACAGGGTCTCACTAAGTTGCAGAGTGCCTCACTAGGTAGCTGAGGCTGGCCGCCAACCTGGATCCTCTGGTCTCAGCCTCTCAAATGCTGGGATTATAAGCCTGTGCCACCATACCAGGCGCCAAGCAAATCTTGAATACATCTCTAAAAGAAAAAGAATGAATGCTTGTCAGAACAGTTTAAAAACATGTTGGAAGCCAGGTGTGGTGACCATGCTTGTAATCCCAGTACTTGGGAGGTTGAGACAGGAGGATCACAGGTTTGTGGCCAGCCTTCAGCTACTTAGTGAGGCCCTCTGCAACTTAGACCCTGTTTCAAAATAAAAATAAAGTAGGGCCGGGTGTGGTGGCGCATGCTTGTAATCCCAGCATTCGGGAGGCTGAGACCGGAGGATCCGGGTTCTTGGCCAGCCTCAGCTATCTAGTGAGGCACTCCGCAACTTAGCGAGACCTGGTTTCAAAATAAAGAATAAAAAATAGGGCTGGGGCTGTAGCTCGGAGGTAGAATGTCCCTGGGTTCAATTCCCAGTACCGCAAAAAAAAAAAAAAAAAAAAAAAAAAGGCTCGGGGTGTAGCTCAGAGGTAGAATGTCCCTGTGTTCAATCCCCAGCACTACAAAACAACAACAAAGATGATAACAAAAAGACACTGAAATTAAATTCATTTGGGTGGTTCATGGGTTGCTATCTACTTATTAGCCATTAGATTGTAAATTATTTAACTTCTCTAAGCCTTAGTTTCATTATCTGTTGAATAAGAATACTTATTTTTGTAGCTGTCTTAAGAACTAATTGAGAGAATATATGTGAAAAGTACTTTCTCTGGTACAGTGTCAATGCTGTATATAATCACCAGTAGTGAATAGCTTGGAACGTTGTAGCTTTCCTGCCATTTCCTTTTTTTCTTTTTTTGTAGTTTTACTCTTTCATTTTTTTCTTTTTATATATTTTAATTTTAATATACTTCTATTGGTGCATTATAGTCTCACATCGTAATGTAATTCAGAGTAATAGGGACATACCGCACACAGCAGTTGGTGAGCTCCCCCCTTCCTGATACATGATCTTGAGATTGGCATTGATGAATTCACATGTACATTATGCCAGTGGAAGTGTTTCCTTCATTAACTCTCCCTCCCCCCACCACTACCCTCCCATAGGTCCCCTCCATCGCTCCACTGGGGTGTCTCGATTACTCTCTAGCTTCCCCATATGAGAGAAAACACAGGACCCTTCACTTTCTGTGATTGGCTAATTTCACTTAACATAATGTTCTCCAGGTCCATCCATTTTCCTGAAGATTACATAATTTTGTTCTTTAGTACTGAGTAGAATTCCATTGTATGTATATCCCATAATTTTGTAATCCATTCATCTGTTGATGGGTACCTAGGTTTGTTCCATGATTTGGCTATTGTGAATTGTGCTGCTGTGAACATGGATATCCACATATCACTATAATCTGATTTCAATTCCTTAGGAATATATCCAGGGTTGTATGTTGGGTCCTTTCCCAGTTTTCTGAGGAATCTCCACTCTGATCCCCATAGCAGCTATACTAATTTGTAATTCCATCAGCAGTGTATAAGAGTTCCTATTTCCCTACATCCTCACCAGCATTTATTATTGTTTGTATTCCTGAAGACTGCCATTCTAATTGGGGTTAGATGAAATCTCAGTAGTTTTGATTTGCATCTTCCTAATTGCTAATGATGTTGGACATTTTTTCATATATTTATTGGCCATTTGTATTCTTTTGTGAAGTGTCGGTTCAATTGCCCATTTTTTTTTTTTTGCGGTATTGGGGATTGAACTCAGGGGCATTCTACCTCCAAGCTACACCCCCAGCCCTATTTTTTATTCTTTATTTTGAAACCGAGTCTAAGTTGCGGAGTGCCTCACTAGGTAGCTGAGGCTGGCCGCGAACCCGGATCCTCTGGTCTCAGCCTCCCGAATGCTGGGATTACAAGCGTGCGCCACCACGCCCAACTCAATTGCCCATTTTTTAATTTTTTTTTCTTTTTTTTTTGTGTGTGTGGTACTGGGGATTGAACCTAGGGGCATTCTACCTCCAAGCTATACCCCCAGCCTTATTTTTTTTTGGTACTTGGGATTGAACTCAGGGGCATTCTACCTCCGAGCTATACCCCTAGCCCTATTTTTTTATTCTTTATTTTGAAACAGGGTCTCACTAAGTTGCGGAGTGCCTCACTAGGTAGCTGAGGCTGGCGGTGAACCTGGATCTCTGGTCTCAGCCTCCCAAATGCTGGGATTACAAGCGTGTGCCACCATGTCCGGCTCCCAGCCTTATTTTTTATTCTTTATTTTGAAACAGGGTCTCACTGAGTTGTGGAGGGCCTCACTAAATAGCTGAGGCTGGCTGTGAACCTGTGATCCTCCTGTTGCAGCCTCCCAAGTACTGGGATTACAAGTGTGCACCACCATGCCCAGCTAATTTCCAGGTCTTTGATCCATCTTGAGTTGACTCTTGAGCAGGGTGAGAGGTTGGGGTTTTAATTTTTCTAGTAATGGATAACCAGTTTTCCCAACACTGTTTGTCCAGCATATATTTTTGGCACCTTTGTCCAAAATCAATTGGCTTTAAATGTGTGAATTTGTTTCTGTATCTTCTGTTCTGTTCCAGTGGTCTGTATGTCTGTTTTTGTGCCAATACCATGATGTTTTTATTATTATAGCTCTGTAGTATAATTTGAAGTCAGGTGTTGTGATGCCTTCTGCATGGTTCTTATTGCTGAGATTTGTGTTCTGCTATTTCCTTTCTCACTAGTCTCAGTTCTCAACTTTCCCATGTTCTCTCTAATGGGTGCCAGAGCCAGCATGCTCTGCTTTGGGGGTAGTGACTCAAATGGAGGTATTATTGGGCAAGGCTGGCTGGTCCAGAGCCTTCCTGGGGCCCTTTGATAGTGTGTTTCTCCTCCTGTCTTTTGCTTTCCGCTTCTTTTAGCCAGAAGCAGTTAGTTCACTAAAGAGATCTTTGACTTCGTTCCCTACTTTCCTCTGATTTGTATGCCCATTTCTGGTCTTTGTTAGGGAGGTACAGGTACATTGACCTGGGTTTGTGCTCAAGTTGTTTCTCTCTTTAAGATTTATAACTGGCAGGGCATGGTGATATGCACCTATAATCCCAATACTTGGGAGGCTGAGACAGGAGGAATGCAGGTTCAAGGTCAGCTTCAGCAATTTAGCGAGACCACAGCAATCTAGTGAGACCTTGTTTCAAAATAAAAAAATAAAATAGGGCTGGGGGTTTAACTCAGAGATAAAATGCCCCTGGGTTCAAGCCCCAGTAACACACACACACACACACACACACACACACACACACAGACAAATATATATAACTGGTTCAATGGGAGTGGGCGTGGGGAAAATGCTCCTGAAGCTACTCCCATTATACTAATTTCAAACTGAGTACCACAACATAGCCTATGCCTTACTCCTCTGATTGAAACAAGTAAGGTAAAAGCTCATTGTTTTGTGAGAAATCCAGTCTGAATTAGTAAAAAATAGTAATTAGAATGTTTTCAAGGAAATGACATTTCTTAAATTTTCTGGCAAATCTCTACAGTATATTTCTTAGATAGTCTTAATCGCTTTCCCAGTTTCTTGAATACTGTGCTTCTGAGTTTCCTGCTTTAGATTCTTCCAGGACACTGTATACCATTGCCCCTTTAGGCCTTCCTATCTTTAGTGCTAATCAGTGAGCACTTAGGTTTGGAAGCCTTCAATGGCACCTGCTGGCTGCTTAATACATTTTAAATGTTTCAAATTGCCTTGGTGTACCAAGCCTGCGGTAGTGTATCCCTGTCCTTCCACTTTAATTATATCCTGTAGTGTTACTCACATGTCCCCGTTGTTCCTGATAAACTGGCCCATGTGGTTCTCTAAGCAGTCCTCACATTTGTGTCTCTGCCAGTTCTTTTGCCCAGAGTACTTTCTCCTTGGTGCCCTACTTTATGCCACAGATCCACCTGTTTCAGTGAGCCTCATCCTCCTTATCTGTATTCCCATAGCAACTTTGATTATAGAATCTAGCACACTTTATTCTGGTTATTTGTCTCTTATTATTACTCAAGGACTTGGGCTGTGCTGTATTATGTGTCCCCTAGCATAATGCTGAGTGTAATATAGACACCATAAATGCATGAAAAGTAGGGAAGCGTTAAGAATTCTGTTGAAATCTCACTTCTTTCAAAGCATTTCTTGATCTCCAGCCAGTGAGCTCAGCATGCCCCACTGTGAGAGCCCTTTATATCTGCAGCAGTCTGCTCCCAACTGGAGGACAGAGATTGCATCTCTCATTCCTTTTTGAGTACCCATCCCCCAGCACAGTTCTTGGCACAAAGAGGATGTTCGATAAATGCTTGTGAATCCAAGAGTCCTGGTATTTGGTCAGCCATTTGTTCAGCCTCCTCTGTCACTCATTGGCTGTAGGTCTCCGACTAAGATGTTTTCAGGGCTAGGTAGGGAACGGGGAATGGGGGACCTGTGTCAAATGAAGTGCTCAGATGCTCATGATGGGCAGCTCTACCCAGTCTATCATTGTCATGGGTGAACATGGCTCTGGTGGCTTTATAACTTATAAAAGAAGCTAGAAATTCAGATTTTTTGTGTGAAATCCCTGGAGATTACCAAAGCACATTTGTGGTTCAGATTAGACCTATAGGATACCCATTTGTGACCTCTGGTTAGAGGCTAGAATTTCACATATTTAAGTTCCCTGTGGAAGATAAAGAGATCATAGCTGGGCGTGGTGGCCCATGCCAGTAATCCCAGTACTTGGGAGGCTGAGACAGGAGGATCCCAGGTTTGAGGATAGTCTCAGCAACTTTGTGAGGCCCTCAGCAACTTAGTAACACCCTGTTTCCAAATAAAAAATAAAATAGGACTAGGGGTGTAGCTTGGAGGTAGAATGCCTCCTAGTACTCCCCCCCCCCCCAAAAAAAAAAAAAAAAGTGAGCAGAGGTCATAACCTGGAAGTTTTGTTGGGGATTTTGGCAAAATCTTAGCTCGGAGGGAGAGTGTCTTATAATTTTCTACAGGTAGTGACTTAGTCTCTTGGTAAAAATTCCTGTATAATATCATCTAAGGTCTGTGCTTTGTTCCCCTTGTATTCTAATTCTACTGAGCCATAAAAAGCAATTTTTGTCCCTAGAAAGACGGTGACTCTAATATGTCTGTGAGTTTTACTCCTTTGCTAGTCTCCACCAAAGCAAATTTGGTGGTGGTTTCTACTTCTGGCTGCTTAGAGGGGTAGTGGTCAGGCTGATATAGTATAAGCTCCTAAAGACCACTCTAGTTAATGACATCTCTGACAAGGAGTTCTGGGTGAATAAAGACAATTAAAAGGGAAATACACAGAAATCTTCCCTAAATGTGGTCAGCCAAGGGGCAAAGTAGTATAATACTTAGAAGGGGGTTTGTACCTCTACAGCATCTTTTGCAGAGTGATAGCTTATTCATTGGCTGTCTCATTCTTTTCATAGTTCCTAAGTACCCCTGGCAGTACATTTTGCTTGGCTTTACCTTCTAGGTCTGAGAGTGTTGCCACCAATGGAATTCCCACCTGAGGTAGGAACTAGCCAATTGGAATGTCTCCAGAAGAATACATAAGAAATTGAAAGCAGAGGTTGTTTCTCATGAGGGATCTGGGATAATTAAGAATAGGGGAAGAGGGAAACTGACTTTTCACTGTACATCTTTATGTACCTTTACAAACTTGAACCATATGCCTGCATCATTATCATCATCATTATTAGTGCTGGGGATTGAACCTAGGGCTTCACACATGCTAAGCATGTGCTCTGCTGCTGAGCTATACCCCCAGCTGTCATTATTTTTTTTTAAAGTATAGACCTCAGCTGGGCATGGTGGCACACACTTGTTTTTTTTTTTTTTTGCGGTACTGGGGATGGAACTCAGGGGATTCTACCTCCGAGCTATACCCCCAGCCCTATTTTTTATTCTTTATTTTGAAACCGAGTCTCACTAAGTTGCGGAGTGCCTCACTAGGTAGCTGAGGCTGGCCTCGAACCCGGATCCTCCTGTCTCAGCCTCCCGAATGCTGGGATTACAAGCATGCGCCACCACGCCCGGCTGGCACACACTTGTAATCCTAGTACTTGGGAGCCTGAGACATGAGGATCACAGGTTCACAGACAGCCTCAGAAAGTAGTGAGACTCTCATCAACCTAGCGAGACCCTGTTTCCAAAATAAGTAAAATCAGGCTGGGGGTGTAACTCAAAGGTAGAATGCCTCTGGGTTCAATCCCCAGTAACACACACACACACACACACACACACACACACACACACGCACGCACGCACGCACACACATGCAGATCTAGCCGGGCATGGTGGTGTACACTTGTAATTCCAGTACTTGGGAGGCTGAGACAGGAGGATCACAGGTTTGCAGCCAGCCTTAGCTACTTAGGCTCCCCACAAGTTAGTGAGACCCTGTTTCAAAATAAAGAATAAAAAATAGGGCTGGGGATGTAGCTCAGAGGTAGAATGCCCCTGGGTTCAATCCCCAATACTGCAAAATAAGTAAATAAATAAATAGTAAATAAATATGACCTGAATATGGTCCTCTTCAGATTTCACTCTGTTCTCATTTTACTCCTGACATGTTTCTCTCCAAAAACTGTACCCAGTCATGATAGACTGCTTTTCAGAGGTGATAGCTTTGCTTCTCTGCTCCGCAGAAGTGTCTTAGGGTTTCCTACCCAGGGATCTTTGGAATAACAATTAGGCCTAAAGTATATTCAATTTTTTATTATTTTTCAAATTTAACTGTTTACAAAGGGCTTTCAAATACACTGTCTTATCCTTATAGCATCTCCAGTTTATGGTGGTAAAAAATTGAGGTTTGGAGAGTTTGACTGACTCTTTCAGGCCGGGCTTGGTAGTACACACTTGTAATCCCAGTATTTGGCAGGCCGAGACAGGAGGATCGCAGGTTCTTGGCTAGCCTCAGCGTCTTAGTGAGGCCCTGTTTCAAAATAAGGAATAAAGCCGGGCGTGGTGGTATATGCTTGTAATCCCAGTACTTGGGAGGCTGAGACCAGAGGATCCGGGTTCGCAGCCAGCTTCAGCTACTTAGGCCCTCCACAACTTAGTGAGACCCTGTTTCAAAATAAAATAAAAAATAGATCTGGGGGTATAGCTCGGAGGTAGCTGCCCCTGGGTTTAATCCCCAGGACCACACACACACACACACACACACACAAAAGGAATAAAAAATAGGGCTGGGAGTATAGCTCAGAGGTAGAATGCCCCTGGGTTCAATCCCCAGTACCATGAAAAATAAATAAATAAATACTCTTTCGGGATCATACAGCTAGTTAGGATAGGGCTGACTAATCAAGGTAGCCTTTTCTCATATACATGCCCCTCCCTCCCTCCTTTTGGTAGTGGGGATTGGACCAAGGGGTATTCTACCTCTGAGATACACCCCCAGCTCTCTTATTTTTTAGTTTTGAAATGGGCTTGCTAAGTTGCTGAGGATGGCCTTGAACCTGAGATCCTCCTGTCTCAGCCTTCCAAGTGTTGGGATTACAGGCATGCACCACCATGTCTGGCTTCAGGCCACTTCCTCTTGGCTTTTGTTTTCAGTCCTCTCTGGTTGGAATTCTCTTACATTTCTGTGTTTCCAGTGCTGTTTCAGTGGAGCAGAGCGGAGCCATGGTGTTGCCTCTTTCCTCTTTTGGTTTGAGCCCTGTCTTTTTTTTTTTTTTTTTTTTTTGCGGTACTGGGGATTGAATCCAGAGGCATTCTACCTTTGAGCTACACCCCCAGCCCTATTTTTTATTCTTTATTTTGAAACAGGGTCTCACTAAGTTGCGGTGTGTCTCACTAGGTAGCTGAGGCTGGCCGCGAACCCAGATCCTCCGGTCTCAGCCTCCCAAATGCTGGGATTACAAGCGTGCACCACCACGCCTGGCTTCGAGTCCTGTCTTTTTAGGACTTTCATTTACATGGGCTTGTCTTCTCTGGAATAAAGGAGTCAGTAGTAGGTTTCTTCATTTTCTCAAAAGAATAAAACTAATACTTCATTTGGTCAATATCTTTTAGGGGAGTTTGAATTGACAGTCTGATTTCCTGTTCTTTGCTGAGAATTATTGCTGCTATTAGGCAGAGGGCTTTGTTTCCAGGTTACAAATCTTTTTAGCAAAGAAGTAAGTGTGGAATAGAATTGGAAGGACTCATGTAGTAAAATAATTTAATGCTCCACATCTCAGGAAGAGTAAACATTGTAAAGTGTGCAATATGGGTTTGGATTAATATCCTGACAACATATGGCTTGGCATGTAGTGTGTTCCTTAGAGATCTTCTTCACCATTCACAGCCTGCCTTTGCTGGGTGGCCCCTTCCCACAGGTCCTCCCAGCAGCTGTTGTGCACCTGGGCGAATCATCAGCTTTCCTAGGCTAAAAAAAAAAACAAAGAAAAAAAACCCCCAATTTTAACTGATGAAAGTCCTCATATAGGAGGCAAAATAGACAACCTTGACAGACAGTATGTTTTAGTCCTACTTAGTTTCTCCTGAGTTTGTTCAGGGTATTCATGTCTATTAGGAGCATTGGCTGATCCTCATTCCTGGTCTCTTGATATAATACTGCATTGAAAATCATCCTGCTCCTTTTAACTTTGCTGCCCCTGAGGTCAAGGGTATGGAAGGTCTCTGGAAGATCTAGGGAGGCAGTGAGCACCTTGAAGGGAAGGCTCATTTGCTTCTAAGGACTAAGCAGAAATCCTTAGCGTCTTTCCTCTACTATTTCTTTTCTTCTTTTTGGTACTAAGGATTGAACCCAAGGGCATTCTACCTTCCAGCTACACTCCTAGCCCTTTTTTACATAAAAAAAAATTTTATTTGGAAACAGGGTCTCGTTAAGTTAATGTGAGCCTCACTGATTTGCTGAGGCTTGTTTTGAACCTGTGATTCTTCTGTCTCAACCTTCCAAGTACTGGGACTTCAGATATGTGCCACCATGCCGGATTCCTCCAGCTCTTTTTTTTTTGTTGTTGTTGTTGTGGTACTGAGGATTGAACCTAGAGGCATTTTACCTTCAAGCTATACTCCTAGCCCAATTTTATTTCTTATTTGGAAACAAGGGCTTGGCTTAGTTGATGAGAGTCTCACTACTTGCTGAGGCTGTCCTTGAACCTGTGATCCTCCTTACTCAGCCTCCCAAGTACTGGGATTACAGGCATGCGCCACCATGCCCAGCTCCCTCACCCTTTTTAATTTTGAAATAAGACCTCTCTAAGTTGATGAGTCTAACCTTAAACCTGCGATCCTCCTGTCTCAGCCTCCCAAGTACTGGGATTATAAGCATGTGCCACCACATTGGCTTACCTCTATTTCTACCTGAGACTTCAAAGCCTTCAAAGAAAATTCTATACATTACTGATGTAGCTGGGAGTAGGGGAGGCCCCTTTTCAATCTCTGAAGAGAACTTGGAGCACGTAGAGATTGTGATTTGGTTCTTTCCTTAGCCCTGACCTGTGCTCTGCCAAGGAGTGTTGTAGAGTGAGGTACCAGCTGATGGCTTAGGTCTCCCAGGTGGGCAGCTTTGCAGGTATGGGAACTGAGCTGGTTCACCCAGATTTATATTCCAGGGGGCTTTCTCAGGCACATGAAATTCATGAAAACCCATCATCTTACAGTTTCAACTAACTAATTTTAAGAAACATGACTACCATGTTGATTTGTATGGATGAGTAACAGTATTCTTTCCTCCATTCAAAAGGTTAGATGGGAAGCCAGCTTATCCCTGAAGGTAATCAAGGCAAGTGTGGTAGAAAGCTCATGGCATCAGATATACCCATATTTAAGCCATGTACTATCTGTGAGACATCAGACACTTATTTAACCTTGCTGTTCCTATTTTTGCATCTCTTAATACCCCTGGGCTTTTCAGATATACTCAGAAAATGTTTTGTCCACTTGTTCCCCTCTTTCTTTCCCCTTTCTTTCCCCTTTCCCCTTTCTTCCCCATATTATCCTTTTAGAATTATATCCTTTTTTTGTGTGTGTGTGTGTGGTACTGGAGATTGGACTCGGGGACATTCTATTCCTGAGCTACACCCCCACCCTTTTTATTTTTTGTTTTTGAAACAGGGTCTCACTAGGTTGCTGAGAGTCTTGCTACATTGCCTGTAAAACTTTCCTCAAACCTGTGATCCTCTCGCAAGTTTTCAAATAAATGGTTCCCAGAGAGCCATTCTGCCTGCTTCCCCTTTATGTGTCTTTGCAGACCATGGTCTTTTGTGGTCTCATCAGTCAGTTCCAGCCCAAGGGTTCTTTCTGGTTACCATTCAATCCACAGTTACTTGCTGAGCACCCACTGTGTGTCAGGTCCTGTTTGGCCATGGGAATATAATGGTGAAGAGACAGATGTGGTCTCTGCTCTTAGTGACATCTCCCCCTCCTTAGATTTGTAACTTCTGCGGGCGACTGGTCTTGTTCATTCTGTGCAGCTATGTGTTACTTCCCTTCTGAGAGGGTAATCTTCTCCCTAGACCTAGGGGGCAATGCTTCTTTGTGCTGCATGGGCCTTGCCTGCTGCCTTATCTGCTCCCAAGTGATGAGAGAGCACACTGAGGCTGAAGGAGAATGCCCTGAGGACTACTACTGCCTCGGCCACGCATGTCCCAAGAGCTGCACACAGATTATAGTGTTCACTGGTAATTTAAATTCAAGTAACCTTCCGCCTACTCTCCGCCTTAAAAAAAAAAAAAAGCCCCATATATTACAGGGTGTAGAACAAAGCAGGCCAGCCCTGGTCTCCTGGTGGGGTTTGTTTTCTCATGTGTGTTTTTCATGTAGCCTTCTATGGGTTGCCTTTACTTTAATAGGGCTATTCAGGCACGTTGATATTCTGCAGTAATAGAATCATATTGTTCTCAACCTTGTTTATCATAAATTGTGTGGCAGATTCAGGGACTTTGGCTGATAGACTTCCTGACTTTTTTTTTGTTTTGGGTACCAGACTCCATCCTGGCCCCTGGTGAGCACTGCATAAAGGAGGCCCTGTAGCTAGGATGATGATTTCTCAACTTCAAAATAGAGATCTGAAGATAACCTCTGTTCCCCCCTCCCCTGCCTGTTGCCAATTTTACTGGCAGTTGCCAAGAAATGTGTGTGGGGAAGCAGGCAGAATGGCTCTCTGGGAAGCATTTATTTGAGAACTCCCAGTGGAGAAATGAATTTTCCTTTCCTCCTCTTGTGGTGGTGTATGACATTGTGATTTGGTACTGCCTGTCCCTTTGCATGCTGAGACCTGTGTATGACTCCTCCAGTCCTGTTGGGGTTTTCAGTTATAAATTGTTTGCTAGTTGGTGTTTTCTCCAAATTCTATCACCTTCCTGGGAGAGTGGGTGAGTGTACTAACAATTGGTGACCTAGTTGAGCCTCTGTTTCTGGCACTGTGACCACTGAAGGCCTGGTGGATAAGACTAGAGGAATTGTGTTTCCTGTTGCTGCTGGGGCTGGGTGTTTTGCTGCAGTTGAATTTAATGTTAAGAGTCACACTAGAGGCTTGGATGGAAAGGAGAAAGCGCTCTGTAATTATTGCTTATGTACCAGTTAAACCTATCAGTCAACAGATGTCAAGTGCAAGAAAAAAGCACAATAATGTTATTATAATGGCATAATAGTTATCATTATAATAATCAGTTGGCATAGTTTTTGATAAGAGGCAGCTCCTGAAATGAATGCAAGGGGAAAGGTTAACCTTGAACTACAGCACAATGAATAGGTGCTTTCCTCACTGGAGATGCCTCACAAATGCTGATGATTCAGGTGTGGAGGTGTTATCCTCTCTGCATAGCTAAAAGAGCTATGGAGACTTCAACTGTGGTTGTCTGCCCTGCAGATACATTCTGATGGTGTGGTGGAGCATAAGGTGCTCTGAACTTCAGTATTATCATCTTAGTGCTCAGAAGCAGTGGCTCTTGGGTTAGTTTGGAATTTTCAGAAAATGCACCCTCTTCCCCAAACTGCAGAGGATGAACTCTGCTCTCTACAGTGAATTGTGCCTTACTGTGTATCTAAAAGTGGTGGGCATTTCAGTTTTTTGATATCAGTTATGTTGGGATATGCTCATGAAAGATAGGCTTTTCTTTTCTAGAGAGCTTGCCAGGAGCTGCCTTTCCAATTCTGGTTAGGAAGGTGGTGGTGAAAATGATGAGGAACAGATACATGACCCACAAAAGCAGTGGGGTAAGGGAAAAAGAGGTTTTTGGATTCAGGCAGACCGGGGTTTGACTCCCAACTTTGCCATTTGATAGCTGCTAGATAAGTTGCATAACCTTGCTGAGCATTGTTTTTACTCCCCCCCCCCCCTTTGTACTGGAGATTGAACCCATGGGCATTCTACTCTGAGCTACACTTCCAGCCCACTCCCCCTTTTATTTATTTATTTATTTATTTATTTATTTATTTATTTATTTTGCGGTACTGGGGATGGAACCCAGGGGAATTCTACCTCTGAGCTACACCCCTAGCCCTATTTTTTATTCTTTATTTTGAAACAGGGTCTCACTAAGTTGCAGAGAGCCTCACTAAGTTGCTGAGGCTGGCTGCAAACCTGGATCCTCCGGTCTCAGCCTCCCAAGTACTAGGATTACAAGCGCACACCACTACGCCCGGCTCCCCTCCCCCTTTTTAAAAAAATCTTTTTTGTTTGGAAACAGGATCTTGCTAGGTTGTGAGAGCATTGCTAGGTTGCTGAGAGTCTTGCTATGTTGCTGAGGCTGTCCTCAAACCTGTGATCCTCTTTTCTCAGCCTCCCAAGAACAGGGATTACAGGCATGTGCCACCACACCTGGCTTATTTATCTTTAACAGCCCTAGCTATAAAGTACCTGTCACTATGCTTGGCACTCTGTGGTGCTCAGTAAATTCTTCTGCCTCCACTGTCTACTCTATAAAGAATAGAAGGGCAGGCTGGGCATGTTGGCGCATGCCTGCAATCCCAGTATTTGGGAGGCTGAGACAAGAGGATTGTAGGTTTGAGGACAGTCTCAGCAAGTAGTGAGACTCATCAACCTAGTGTGACCCTGTTTCAAAATAAAAATAAAATAGGCCTGGGGGTGTAGCTCAGAGGTAGAATGCCCCTGGGTTCAGTCCCCAGTACCACAAAAAGGGGGTGGGGCAGGGAGAAGATCCTCCTGCTTCTTCTGTAGGGGGGAATTTTGGCCTCAATTAGAGCTTTTTGTGAACTTCTTCACATGCTAATGTTGCTCCTGTGAGCCATGATCTCTTCTGAAGTTGACTCATCAAGGAAGACTTTGATATTTAATATTTGGGTAATCTCTCCTTTACCCAAGGAGTAAAAAGGGGATTTAAAATCTCTTCAGGGAGCAGTATACCTACTTCTATCTCAGACCCCGATAGCCTCCCTCCCCTTTTTTCTTTATTTTTTCTTTTTTTTTTTGCGGCACTGGGGGTTGAACTCAGGGGCATTCTACCTCCAAGCTATACCCCCAGCCCTATTTTTTATTCTTTATTTTGAAACCGAGTCTTACTAAGTTGCCGAGTGCCTCACTAGGTAGCTGAGGTTGGCCTCGAACCCGGATCCTCCAGTCTCAGCCTCCCGAATGCTGGGATTACAAGTGTGCGCCACCACGACCGGCTCCCTTTTTTCTTGGTGGATCATTTGGGGGCACTGCTGGCCCTGGGGATCACGTTTCTTGCACAGGCTGCTGGTTGTTTGGCTGTGCATCTTTACTGGGTAAAGGTTTTCTGTTTCTGTCCAGACTTTTGCTGTGGACTTTTATGTTGGGAGCCTAGAGCACAGACAAGGTAATATCTTTTTAGGCTATTTTTGGCTATATGCCAGCTTGTCACTATGACTACCGCCATCGGAAGAATCCCAGGACATAGAAAGTAACTTCTGTGAGAAATTTGGGGAGGACCGAAGAAGGGGAAAGCATAATTTGGCTTAAGTCACATAGGGAGAATGGCTTCTCTAAGTAGAACTGTTTGATTTGGACAGAGCTTCTTTTCCTTTGTCTGAAATTTTGCTCTTTCAATATATATATAGTCTGTTTCATTCCAGACACTATGCTAGGCCCTGAGATACAGTCGTGACCAAGTCAGATACGGCTCCTGCTTAGAGTACATTGACAAATATAGACATTAATCAAATTATAATCACATGCACAAATATAAGGTTATAATTGTAATAAATGTATTTAAAGAAAGAACTGTGGTACCATGAGAACATTTGACAAGGATTTGACTTGATCCTGGGGCTCTGAGGTTATTGAAGATTGATATATTACTTCCTTGAGGAGTAATGTTTGAGTTAAATTGTGAAGAAGAGCTGGGTGTAGGGTGCAGGCTTGTAATCCCAGTACCTGTCACAGGTTCGAGGACAGCCTCAGCAATGAGGGAGACTCTTATCAACCTAGTGAGACCCTGCTTCTAAATAAAAATAAAATAGAACTGGGGTTATAGCTTGGAGGTAGAATGCCCCTGAGTTCAATCCCCAGTGCTTTCCCCCCAAACACAAAAATTGTGAAGGACAGTTGTGTTACAAGATGAAGTTGGAGGGATTGGCAAAGGCAGGCTGGTCAGCCATGGTAAGGCACTTGTATTTCTCTAGAGAGCAGGGATACTTTTACAGTGTTGTTGGTGGTTGTGGTGATGAGGTGATTGGATCTGCAGTATGAATAAATCAATCTGATGGGCATATGTTGGGTGGGTTTTGATGAGGGAGTGAGAATGAAGATCAGAAAAGGAACGTTACTATAATAGATTGCTTGTTTTCCTCCAGTTAGCTAAATGGTCTTCAGACTGACCCTCTGAAAGTAGCACTTTTTTCTTCCAGATTCAAGTCCTCACTCAATGCCCATAGTCAGTATATTGTTGGGCTACCTGGCCACTCAGCAGACCTGGTGGCCCAGCCTGCCGGCATTTGACATCTTTTCACTTACTCAGATAAAGGCCTGGAGGTTCCAGGCCTGTCACTTGTTAACATCTGACGGCTGTAGAGCTCTTTGCAACCTGCTGTATCCAAATCCCTCTGTTGACCATTACTACTGGATGGGAGTCTTTCACCTTGGACCCCTTTAGCCAGGGACACTGGTAACTCTCTGAGGTGGGATGTGCCAAGCTAGCAAAGCTAGCACCTGCGGTTTGTGTAACATTTGGTTCTGGTTGATGTAGGTGTGCACATGTTCTCTCTTGGCAGCAGCCCCTGTCTTGAGGGCTGGAAATTAGCTAGAGTTGTTCTTCCCACTGTGTAGCCAGGAAGACTTGAGGTACAGGAGGGGCCCATGGTATAAAGAAAACTGGGTTGGAGTCACATGCTGCCAGACCAAGAGTTGAGTGTCTAGCTCTATCCTGGGAGAATGGAGGCACCAGACTTCCACCTGTGAGAACTTCAGTGGGTGAGCCTAGCAAAGTTATGGGGGTGGGACCACCAAGACCCTTGGGGGCTTGTCGTATCTAGGAAGTGAGTCATGGAGTCAAAGATTCTCAAGGCTTAAGATTAAATGTTGTTTTTTTTTCCATGGTGGGTTTGAGGCTTAGTATATG
>PVLC010034844.1:0-16665 GCA_004027655.1 Graphiurus murinus | reverse complement strand
AGGGGCATTCTACCTCCGAGCTACACCCCCAGCCCTATTTTTTATTCTTTATTTTGAAACCGAGTCTCACTAAGTTGCAGAGTGCCTCACTAGGTAGCTGAGGCTGGCCGCGAACCCGGATCCTCTGGTCTCAGCCTCCCGAATGCTGGGATTACAAGCGTGCGCCACCACGCCCGGCTTTTATTCTTTATTTTGAAACAGGGTCTCACTAAGTTGTGGAGGGCCTCACTAAGTAGCTGAGGCTGGCCACAAACCTGGATCCTCCAGTCTCAGCCTCCCAAGTACTAGGATTACAAGCATGTGCCACCATACCTGGCCGAGAAATTTTTACTTTCAGACAATGGTAGAGCAAGTTTGTACAAAAATATGCTTTGGTCACTTGTAACGTAGTTGGCAGCATAATTTAAAACCCACCCTGTTTCCCTAATGCTGACTTAAGAGATATCTTAGTTAAATAATTGAGGGAAAATGATGAAAAAATTGGGAAATGATTGCTTTTACTTTGCATTGTAGAATTTGTGCTTTTTATCAGCATTTGTTCAGTTACCCCATGTGTGTATGGTAAGCCCAAAATTCGTATAAAAACAAAATCTTCACAGACCAAGCTGGGCATGGTGGCATACACCTGTAATCCCAGCACTTGGGAGGCTGAGACAGGAGAATTATATTTTCTGTCTTAAGGACAAAGTCTATACTGTGGCTTGGGATATTGATGATGCTCTATGAATATTCCAATTAACAAGGTATGGCTTGAGATACTGATGATATATGGAAAATCCCAATTAATGAAATGTCTTAAATATTGCTTATTTTATTTTAAAATTTAATCCTTTAAAATTTCCTCTTTAGGGACTCCAGATGAAGAAGGAGAACTTAGATGAGCAAAGTTGACTTAACTGAAGGTGATGGGGGGGGACCCTAATGCACATGATATTCTTTCACAAACATATCAAAGTCAATCACTAAACTGAACCTGAGAAGGAGGGAGGGCGAGGGAGTGGGGCGGGGATTGGGGAAGGGTTAAATGAGAAATGTGTGCATGTATGCCTTTATCAGCTTGTACTTAATAAAGATGTATGATTACAATGCACAATTAAAAAATAAAACTGAAAGACATACAAAAAATAAATAAAATTCCCTCTTTACGTGATTGGTCATTATGATAGGGTACCGTTCTTTTGGTGCCTGCATAGCACTTTGAAACTAAATAAACGCACAGGCATTAGGGCTGTGTACTCAGAACTATTTTGCTCACAGGCAACCACTACCTTTGGGTCATAAAATTATTTATTTTTTCTTGAACCCAGGGGCATTCTACCTCTGGGATTGAACCCAGGAGCATTCTACCTCTGAGCTACACTCCCAGCCCTATTTTATTTTATTTTTTAAACAGGGTCTTGCTAAGTTGCTGAGGCTGGTTTTGAACCGGCAATCCCCTTGTGTCAGCCTCTCAAGTACTGGGATTACAAGGCATGCACCACCACACTCACCTGGGTCATAAAATTTTAAAACTGGAAGGAACCATAGATACCAGGTTAAATGCTTTCATTTTACAATTTAGGGAATTACAGTCAGGGAGGTGGTTTGTCCTTGGTGATGCAGAAGTTAGTGGTGGAGGCAGGCTAGAGCCAGACGTCCTTGGACAGGGCAGCAGAGGTCAGTAGCCTTATGGTGGCGTGGGAGCCACTCTTCCTTAGGGTACAGGATGAAGGAGCTGCCTCCACTCGTCTGTATTCCTCACGAGTCAATGCTTCTGACTTCTTTCTCTCCTTTTGTTGACTAGGAGGACAGGGTAACCACGGCTTCCTCACATGGATAGCGGGGAGGGGAGTTAAGCCCTCTTCCTTCGTGGTGGAACTTCACGTTGGAGGGTACATGAGATGTTGTTGGCTAGATACTGGTGGGGAGTAGAGTTGCTCAAAACTGTGCTGTTAGTATATAAGTGTGTATTATGTTTCTCCTTTCTGAGTAAGTCAGCTGTAGTTGGGGCTTGGAGCATCAGTATTGTAATAATCTCGTACATTTTCACAAGGATTCCTCAGTTATAAAGTGTTTTCCTCTACATAGTCTCAATTACTTATTGCTTGAAACCATTAAGTTTTGTAACCAGAAACTCCTCCTGCTGGCTACATACCAAGGGACAGCTGGGTGCTGCGTGGGCCCTGGGGTGACCTGCCCAGCCTGCTCTTGGCAGCGGTCCTAAACTTTCCAGAAATCTCAGGATCACAGTTTCCTCATTTTATCGTTATCTATGTATGTAGCTAGTAATTCATCATCTGTCCCATAGAAGTATTGAGAGTACCTACCTCCCAGTTTTGCTATAAGGATTAAATAAGATAATATTTAACAATGTGCTTAAAATAGTGCCTGGCATACAGCAGGCACCCAGCAGTGTTAACTATTATTACCAACTGTGTACACTTAGTATACATTCATGTAACTACACTGTATACATGCTTCAGCCCACTCACTGCAATACAGCAGCAGGCCAAAACAGCAATAGATCCTTCAGGACCCCTGCACTGATTTTCAATTTCAGATTTTGAAAATACTCTTCCTAGTCGGGCATGGTGGCGTATGCTTGTAATCCCAGCATTTGGGAGGCTGAGACCGGAGGATCCGGGTTCGAGGCCAGCCTCAGCTACTTAGTGAGGCACTTGCAACTTAGTGAGACCCTGTTTCAAAATAAAGAATAAAAAAAATAGGGCTGGGGGTGTAGCTTGGAGGTGGAATGCCCCGAGTTCAATCCCCAGTACCACACACACCAAAAAAAAAAAAAAAAAAAAGAAAAGAAAATACTCTTCCTGTCAAGCAGTTATGAATGACCTACCTGAGCAGCTCCGATTATATCCTGAGAGCTGGGCAGACTCTGAGCCTGGCAGTAATGATGAGGTAACTCTTCCAAGTTCAATGTTGCCTCTACCATCCATACACCTTAGTCTCGCCTTTAAATAGTCCAGCATTTACAGAGAAGGCTTTAGAATCCCTCTGTCTAGCCAGGCATGGTGGTGCACACTTTGTAATCACAGCACTTGGGAGGCTGAAACAAGAGGATTGCAGGTTCACGGCCAGCCTGAGGTATTTAGGCCCTGCGCAACTTAGTGAGACCCTGTTTCAAAAATAAAGAACAAAAATAGGGCTGAGAGTGTAGTTTGGAGGTAGAATGCCCCTGGGTGGTTCAATCTGTAACAGAGAGGCCAAGGTCAGAAGATTAAGAATGCTCAAATTATAACACACACACACACACACACACACACACACACACACACACACACACACACGGCCTCATACAAATGAGTCTGGCATGTCCTGTGGTTATAAGCCATGAGCAGTGCAGTGCAGTGGGGATTTAGTGAGCCAGTTACAAGGAGGAGGCACTTCCAGGAGCACCTTGGAGCAAGCTCAGGACTACCCTGCAAGGGCAAGGGGAATGAGGGCTGCTAGACCTTCGGAGGTGACTGGAGACAGCAGGTGGGAGAGCTCTGAGTGCAGGGAGGAGCCACGGGGTCTCCTAGCTACAGTTGGCTGTAGCCTGCCAGTAGGACAGGACTCACGTATTCTTCATCAGCTGTATTCGTCTTGTCTATGTTTACTAAACTTTGAGCTTATTCAGAGTAGGAGTTTGGTTATTCTCCACCAGTGTTTAGCGGTCTTTAATAGGAATCTGGAAAACTTTTTTCCCCCAGTACTGGGGGGGGGGGATGGAACCCAGGAACACTCTACCATTGAGCTGCACCCCCAGCTCTTTTCATTTTTTTTATTTTGAGATAGGATCTTGCTGTGTTGCTGAGGCAGGCCTAGAACCTGCCACCCTTCTGCCTCAGTCTTCCAAATAGTTACAGGTATGCTCCTGGCCTAAAAATCTTTTTTTGATATATCCACACATTTTTTTCCTGCTGTGACTCTCCTAATAAAACATGTTTAAAAATCACATCCATATGACATTTAATTTTAATAACAAATGCCATGCCTGATATTGACAAATAATCCCCCTGTAATTTGTGGACTTAGCCTTTCATTTCTTTCTGATATGAACACTACCTGCTTTTTGAAATAACAATGACAATTAAAGGTGGATAGTTTAATATCCTAGAATTGCTAAGATTTCTTTCCCTTTAACCTACAAAGTGATTAATTAAGGGATTCTCTGATTATCTTAATCTTTTCCTCTTAATGCATCAGTGCTTTAGGAATTGCTTGGAAGATCAGTTCTTTGAAGGTAGTGTTAGGAGAGAGACTGTGAGAACCTAGATGTTTGTTAAGTTGTGCTGGAAACTGTTCCAGGTGATGAACCATTACCTCGGCTGGAGAGGGGCCTGCTGAAATGTAGACCTGTGTAGACATCACATCAGAGGACAGAAATATTAAAGCTGTTCATGTTTACTTATATTGAAGAGCCACATGATTATGTTTTCCTTTCCATTGCCATGAATTGTGTTCTTAATTTAATTTTAGTTATCAAATCAAAACCATTACATACCTTGTTGAAATCAGAACATACTAGTTTCTTTAGTCCTTTAAGAATCTTTCTCTTTAGTCCTTTAAGAATCATTCCTTAAATGTTAAGCATTTAAAAGCATTGGGCTTTTAAAAAGAAATCTGACCCTTGGATAAGTCCTGCTTACTTATCCAATGAACACACAGGATGGTGTTTAGAGTTATTGTCCTAAAATATACAAACAGAAGGATGTGCTGGAATATATCTCTTAAAGTAGCCCTAGGGTGACATCCACTGGTCAAACACCATTAGTGAACCTGGTGCCAAGTCAGAGAATAGTCCAGACAGATCCTCTAAACATCTGAATGCATCTATGCAACAGCAAACGATTTCTACTTTTAAAAATTTATATCCATTACTGTAGACATTTGTATGTGCTATTTCTGGAAATCCATACTACATAAGCCAGCTCAGATTGGTTAAAAATTCAAAAGCGTGACATTCTTTTGGTAGGGTATAGAAAAACAGATTTTCATAATGCAAACTGCTACAAGTCCTCTAAAAGGAAATTTGTCAGTACCTAACAAAGCCATCTATGAATTTACCTTTGACTCAGTGATCCCACTTTAGCCTAAAGAGTTCTTCTAACAATATAATGATATGGGAAGGAACAGCCAGAGCCATAGAAATATTATTAGTTAGGAATTTAGACTTAGGATAGAAGGGAAGAGAATCCCGCTCCCTCCCCCACCACTGCCAGGTGCTGACCCTGACAGAGAGAGTAACCAGACAAGGCTGTAAATCAGGTCCTTTTCCTTATGCATATCAAAGACAAGAGCAGCTAGGATGGTATCTAGGCATAAACAAAGTGGTGCCTGCCAGCCAGCAGAACTTGGGTTAACAACCTTGAGTTAAGGAACTACTATCTATCCTGTTCTTGCTAGAGAGAAGTGTAATAAATCTCACATTTCTTTTTTTCCCCCCTTCCTCCCAAAGTTAAGTGACCAACTGTATATAAGGGTTGAAATCCCTTTGTTCAGGGCCCAGAAAACGGAAACATTACCGGACTGGGACATCAGCTGCTGATTAAAAGGAATACCTGCTTATCCTACTTTTGGCCTCCGGAGTTTCCTTTGTCTCTGAGACTAGGCTTGTGGGGAGCTCTCTCTCCTACAACAATAACACACAAGATGACTTATTATACACAGAATATATATATATATATATATATATATATATATATATATATATATATATATATATAGTGTGTGTGTGTGTGATACTAGGGATTGAACTCAGGGGCATTCTACCTCCGAGCTATACTCTCAGCCCTATTTTTTATTCTTTATTTTGAAACCGAGTCTCACTAAGTTGCGGAGTGCCTCACTAGGTAGCTGAGGCTGGCCATGAACCCGGATCCTCCGGTCTCAGCCTCCCGTATGCTGGGATTACAAGCGTGTGCCACCACGCCCGGCTCCACAGATTATAATATTGCACATGAAATTTATTGCAGCATGATTTGTAATTATAAAATACTGGAGATTTAGCTGGGTGTGGTGGCACACGCTTGTAATCTCAGTACCTGGTAGGCTGAAAAGGAGGATTGAAGGTTCACCACCAGCCTCAGCAATTTAGTGAGGCTCTCTGCAACTTAGTGATACCTTGTTTCAAAATAAAGAATACAACAGGAGCTGGGTGTGGTGGTGCAAGCTTGCAATCTCACTACTTGGGAAGCTGAGACAGGAGGATCAGGGTTCCCAGCCAGCCTCAGCTACTTAATGAGGCCCTCTGCAATTTAGTGAGACTCTGTTTCAAAATAAAGAATAAAAAAAAATAGGGCTGGGGGTATAGCCCAGAGGTAGAATGTCCCTGGTTTCAATTCCCAGTAAAACACACAGACACACACACAGACACAGACACAGACACACACACACACACACACACACACACACACACACACACACTCACTCACACACACAGATAAAAAAAGAATAAAACAGGGGTGGGGGTGGAGGTGTAGTTCCATATCCCATCTCTCTGTCTCTGTCTCTCTGTCTCTCTGTCTCTCTCTCTCTCTCTCTCTCTCTCTCTCACACACACACACACACACACACACACACACACTGGAAAGTTACCAAATAATCAAATATAACAGAGTGGTTCAATAAACTATACACACAATGTGGTACTGTGCAAATATTAGAACAAGGAAGACTGGTATGAACTGCTAAGAATGAGGGAGATCTGTGTGAACGAATACGGAGTAATTCTCAGGATATATTATTTATTAGCCAGAGAGAGACAATTTTTTTATTGTAATAATTCGTGCATTGTAAGCATACATCTTTTTTAGGTACAAATTGGTAACGACATATGTGCACACATTTGACCCCTTCCCCAATTCCTACCCCGCTCCTTCACCCTCCCTCCCTCTCAAGTTCAGTTTAGTGAGTGACTTTGATATAATTGTGTAAGTACATTGTGTGCATTAGGGTGTCCCCCCCCACTGTCCATCTTCTTCAGTTAAATCAACTTCTTTGCTTATCAAGGGTCTCTCCTTTTTCATCTGGAGACCCTCTTATGCCCCATCTTCTCCCTAGCATCCTCATATTAGGGAGAGCATTCGATTTTTAACTTTTTGTGACTGACTAATCTCACTTAACATAATGTTTTCCAGTTCCATCCATTTCCTTGCAAATAACATGATTTTGTTCTTCTTTATGGCTGAGTAAAATTCCATTGTATACATATCCCATAGTTTTGTAATCCATTCATCTGTCGCTGGTTCCATAGTTTGGCAATTGTAAACAGTGCAGCTATGCAACATGCGTTGGTCTGATAGTTTGGTTTCTGTTCTTTTGGGTAGATACCCAGAAGAGGTATTGCTGGATCATATGGTAGGATGATTTCCATTCGTCTGAGGATCCTCCATACTGTTTTCCAAAGTGGTTGCACAAGTTTGCAATTCCACCAACAATATATTAGGGTTCCCACTTCTCCACACCCTCACCAGCAGTTGTTGTTCCTGTTTTTTATGATTGCCATTCTGATTGGAGTTAGGTGAAATCTCAAGTTTTGATTTGCATCTCTCTGATTGCTAATGATGTGGAACATTCTCTCATACATTTATTGGCCACTTGTATTTCTTCTTTTGTGAAGTGTCTATTTAGATCCTTTGCCCATTTTTTTTTTTTTTTTGTACTGGGGATTGAACCCAGGGGAATTCTACCCCCGAGCTATACCCCCAGCCCTATTTTTTTATTCTTTATTTTGAAACTGTGTCTCACTAAGTTGCAGAGTGCCTCACTAGGTAGCTGAGGCTGGCCGCGAACCTGGATCCTCCAGTCTCAGCCTCCCAAATGCTGGGATTACAAGCGTGCGCCACCACGCCCGGCTCCATTTTTTGATTGGATTATTTGTTTTCTTAGCTGTGATTTTCTTGAGTTCTTTGTATATCCTAGATATTAGACCTCTATCTGTAGAGTAACTGGCAAAAATCTTCTCCCACTCTGTAGGCTCTCTCTTGAGGTTCGTGATAGTTTCATTTGCTGCACAGAAGCTCTTCAGTTTAATGTATTGATCTTTCTTTGAGTTGCTTGTGCTTTTGGGGTCTTGTTGAGAAAGTTTTTACCTGTGCCTATATGCTGAAGTGTTGGTCCTATGCCCTGTAGACAATTTTTAACAACTGACATCAGGTCAATGCTGTTTTTGACCATTAGGATATCATTTAAATTTTAAATGCTTGAAATTTGGGGTGGGGCAGCAATGGTGGAGGTGGTAGGAAAGGCATTTCAAGCCAGGCAGGATGCCCAGCTCTCCTGGCACACACACTAATGCCATCTATTTGGGGCAGCCTGCTTCTCTTAATGTATAAATGTATATAGAGGTCAAACCGGATGATAACCGTGTGCATCTGGGCCTGGATGGATGAACTGACCACATGTGACCTTGCCATGTTGCTCTATTCACAGACGTGAGTAGATGGCAGCGGGCCAGACCAGCCAGTTCCTTCACTCTAGGACATTTCGCTGGTCGTGACATGGGAGTGTGCTGTATTTTAATCTGCTTCATTTCTAGCAGGTCCCTTTTGTTCTGAGCATGGCACCAGGCAGAAAAAGCCTACTGCTTTCCAAACTGTAAAATTTGCTTCTGCAGAGGCCTGCTCCTATTTTCTTCTCACTGCTGTCATTCCAAAGGGCTCAGTGTTTATATGCCAGTATTGAAAAATTGCCCTGGTATTGATTTCCAAAATGTAAAAAAGCAGAGTCTGGGTGCTGTGCAGGCACTTAGGCAGAGAGAGGCAGCAGTTTTGCCTGTTACTCCTCAGTTCCCCCTCTCTCTGCCCTTTGTCCTGATGTTTACCCATAGTAAAGCCTTTAGCCCTAAAAATCTGTAGAGATAATTGAAAAACCTTAAGATCACAGTGACTCTGCCTCGGGCATTTCAGTCATAAAGATAGCAAGAGACTTAAGCCTTGCTCTTAGAATTTACACACAGTTGCACTGGCCATAACCAGTGCTTCTGTTTACCTCCTCTTCTTTGGGACCTGGAAAGGTAAACTCCGTGTGCTGCTTCAAAGCCCCCATAGTTGATGAGCAACCAATACAGCCCAATGCAATAGGGGTAAAAGCAAGGTAGATTATTGACCCTTGCACTTAGTAAGTGCACTGCTCAGAGACAAGGTGGAATCACCTGGCTAAGAAATAAGTTACTAGCCCACTGCCTTGGTAATGTTGATAAGAATACGCCAATACAAAATCTGTATTTAAAGACTGGGGTCAGGAGGGGGACAGAATTCCATTTTTGGGCTCTCCAGTGTGTCTACCAGGCACACTGTTTTTCTTCTCTTCCCTTTTCTATTTCCTACTAACTTTGTAATAAGGTGTTTTTTTTTTTCTTGTTAATGCTGCAACCAAGCTGTCTATTGGTTTTAATTTCCAGATTCAATTTATTTTCTTTGAATTGAGGAAGAGAGCCCCCAATGCTGTTACAACTGTATCATTTACTGTTCTGTTTCTTGGCTTGTTTTCGCTCCTCATTTCAGATTTCTCTATATTTTTATAGTATGAATTTCATATTTATTTATTCAATCAAGCTGTGAGACTTAAATTTTTTCTCACTTAGTTAATACAACAGTTGGAGCAGAAGCAGCCCCCTGAGCTGCAGGGAGCTGGCCCAGAAGCCCCCAGCTTTGCACTGCAGGTACCTTGGCATTGGGGATGGAACCTTCCTCCAGGGGAATCTCTCCAGCCACTGTTGGGAGTCAAACATCATGCCAGCTAGTAGAGGAAAATATGAGACAGTAAATTCAAAACCCAAAAGAAGCTGAGTATGGTGGGGCATGCCTGTAAACCCAGTACTTGGGAGGTTGAGATAGGAGGATCACTGGTTTGAGACCAGCCTCAGGAACTTAGGCCCTTAGTAACTTAGTGAGAACCTGGTTGGGGGTACTTCTTAGAGGTAGCACACTCCTGGTTTCAATCCCCGATAAAAACAAACAAAAAAACCCCACAAGCCCCCCCCCCCATATATACAAGGAGCACTTGCATTTACTTTTTGTTCCTATAGTAGGTTAAATTTTCCTTAAAGTATTTTCTCAATAGTTTGTCTTTTTGTTCTTTAATGTGTAACTCATAAATATGTGGGCTTTAGTTTTACTGCTTAAATTTTATGTTTTCCTTGACTGCCTTGTGTGCAATGTATCATAGAAATTCAACTGTGGAAGTATAAACAGTTGAGGTTGCTGGAAAACATATGTATGTTAAGAGCTAGGGTTACACTATTTTGTCCAGAGTGGTCTTGGACTCCAGGGCTCAAGCAAGCACGATCTTCCTGCTTCAGCCTCCAGGTAGCTGGGAATAGAGGTGCAACCGGCCCAGGTTTAAGGTTGCTGAAAATCTTATATGAGGAGCAAACACCTTAAGTTATAAAAAAGATAAATTTGGTATTCAAAAACTATGTGAAAAAATACCATAAGTAGAAAAAAGAAGTTGCAATTTAAAAAAGCCAATTCCGACAACTAGGGAAAAAAACCCAAACAATTCAATAACTCATAAAAAATGAATAAAGTCATGAAGATAATTCCTAGGAAAAAGTAAATGGTTACTAATCATCTAGAAAGGCTGGGCCTCCTTCAAATAATAGAAACGCAAACCGTTGATTACACTATGCTAGCTAATTCTTCTGATTGACTTCAAAGACCACAAGCCTAACACCAAGCTGCCCAGGCTCTTACCTGCCTTGCCTGCTGAAAGGCAAATAGGAATAACTTTTTAAGAGGAGTAACTAGGAACTAACAAAAATTAAAAACATTGTTAGGAATTTATCCTGTAGGTCAGGTGAACACGTGTGCCATAATCATGGTCTGGGAGACTCACTGCATCACTGTGTACAGCGATAAAGTAGTGGCAAACACCTAAACGCCCACCAACCACCCAGAGCAGAACACCCACACTATAGACCCGGGCTGCTCGTGAACACGATCTCGCGAGAGCTGTCATGGGTTGCGTGAGAGCAACCCGGAGAAGGCTGCGGGGCGTCTCTTGAGCGTGTCCTCGCGAGATCTGCCCGGCGTCACGTGAGTGCCGCCCCGCCCCGCCTGTCAGTTGTCACGTGAGCGCCGAGACCACGTGACCGCAGCCCAGCCCACCCGGGAACTCGGTTTCTGTCCAGTCTCCGAGTTGCGGCCGCCGCCGCCAGCCTGCGCTGATGGAGGAGGAGGACGAGGAGGCGCGGGCCCTGCTAGGTGGCGGCCCCGACGCCCCCCGGGCGCTGCCGGCTCTCTGCGATCCCAGCCGCCTGGCGCACCGGCTGGTGGTGCTGCTGCTGATGTGCCTGCTCGGCTTCGGTGAGCGGTGGCGGTGGCGGTGGGTGGGTTTTCCAGCACTGCCCAGCTCTTCCGCGATCCAGCGCCGCGCGGCCGGGTCCCCACGCCTCCCGGGCCTGTGGGCTGCTGGCGCTGGGCGGCCAGAGCCCAGGGAGGTGAGCTGCGAGTGTCCCCAGGGGACTAGACCCTCAGGGTCCTTGACATTCAGACAGCACTAACCATCCCCGTTCCCCCAAACCTCTGTACCCCCTTTAAAAAATGAATGGTTCCGCAGGCAGGTTTAGTTTCTCACCCTCCTGGGAATGTGAGTGTTTTGCCGATAATTTCAGGAGGGAATGTGTTTTCTTCGTCTACCCTGCCAGACACGCTGGGTGGGACTCTCCTGGGAGGCCGGCAGTGGTTGTTTTCACTTAAGAAATCTGACGACTCTGAACTCACTTTGAGATAATTTTAAAATGTCTTTTAAAATTGTCATCAACTTTTTAATGTTAATATTAGTTTGGTATGGAAGAACGTGTCTTTCAGGAGGCTAGCTGGAATTAGTGTAATCAGCTTTAGAAACATAGTTTAGGAACTTTGTGTTACTGTTGGAATACGTAAGTAGGCACTAAGGGTGCTTTGGGCTTTGGTTTCTTTGTAACTTTTTACTCCCCTTTCCCCCTTTTTGAATGGTGATGCCCGTCCGTGGGATTAACACGGCATTGAATCACTTATGCGGTTAAAGCAGGAACCAAAATTTCGTAGGGTTAGGAACAAAAAACAACAGAACTCTGTAAGAAATTGGCCCTACTCAAGCAGACTGCTTATTCGGTTGTATGCCTGGGTTTCAGAAGTTGGATTCATTTTTCTAATGATAGTTTTTGTTCCTTTGAATTGGTGGTTTTGTGTACTTGTAGAGTTAGTGGACAAATGGAGGCAATATTATCTTTTAGCCTACCAAAATGTCAGTTATTTTAGCATTAAAATAAGTCCTAGTTCATGAATATCAAATCTTTTCCCACTTCTCTTTCTAATCTCCTAGGAGACATTAAATTTTAATTTGATCCTTTAGAACTTTGTTTTATTTTCTTCACTCCTAGCGCTGTATTTACTAAATTATTTGATCTTAGGTATTTTGTTTGAAGAATCAGATTTTGTTTCAAATATTGGTTTGGTTACAATAGCTGAACCTCATTCTTATGCTCTCAAGATGAGTACTGGCCTCAGCGAATGTTAGGAAACTCCTGAGGATGTTTGTAAAATTTTTAGTGTTTGTCTGTTGGTAGCTTTAAGTAATACAAGGCTGCTTCATAAAGGTTTTACTAAAACAGCAAACCTGTGAAACATGATGGACGTGGAAAACCAGGTGATTGTTGACTTCTTAATTTAGGCTCCCAGTTTTTGCTGTAGGTGCACACTACAGATTGTGGAAGTTTTTTTGGCTGCAGCTTAGAAAATACTGGTAATAAGAAAGTGGTCAAAAAATGTTTCCATAGTGTCAGCCTTTGAACTTATAGCATAAACATTTAAAATAATCTTTGGGCAGTAATTGCAATTTGGATATTAATGTGGACACTATTATTCCTTGTAAAATATTTATTTGCTCTTTTCTTCTCTAGGCAGCTATTTTTGCTATGACAATCCTGCTGCCCTTCAGACTCAGGTTAAGCAGGTAAGTTAATCTTTCACCTTTGTGTCTTCTTTTTTTTTTTGTGGTATTGGGGATTGAACCCAGGGGCATTCTACCTCCGAGTTACACCCCCAGCCCTATTTTTTATTCTTTATTTTGAAACAGGGTCTCACTAAGTTTCGGAGAGCCTCACTAAGTAGCTGAGGCTGGCCGGGAACTCGGATCCTCCAGTCTCAGCCTCCCAAGTACTGGGATTACAAGCATGCACTACCACGCCAGGCTTGTGTCTTGTTTTGAGAGTGGCATCTGCTGAGGCTTTGGCACACAGGTAGTCAGTGTGAACTAGGCACTAAGTCTACTGTAACGTCTGTAGTCACCAAATCCACAAACCCAAGGACTTTGTGACTTGATATTTCATACCTTAGATAAGTAATTATATGCTATTTCCACAGTATTGCCCCAAATACTAGATTTTGTTTGAATTTCGTCTTCTATTGCTTAATTATCTGAATGACAGATGATTTGGTAGGATCGCTTTTTGCTTTCTTAAATGTTTTCCTTATTTTATTTTTAAATGTGTATTTTAAAATTATATTGTGCATGTCAGTATTCTTAGTCAGGTTTTGAAATATACATAATATATACACATACATACACACACACCATTGAGCAGGGAATAGACATAGATTGGTTCTGCTTTCTAGAATGAAACAGAAAGCATCTAGGAGTTGGCAGTTGTTGGAGGTGGAAAGGTTAGTGTGGATACACACCAGCTAAGGCATCCTTTTTCTATTTGAGAGAAGTCCCCAGTGCAAGCAATAATGAGGGAATACGAATATTGGAGATATAAGCAGACTGAGGCAGTCCTCAGTCTGATCCTGGCATTCATGAAGCCTCATGTGGATGCAGGAAGTTCCCAGATATGATGTTTCCTGGGGCAGGGGCTATAGCTTTAATGGAGTTCTCAAGGAATTAAGTGATTCACAAATGGTTAAGAAACTTGTGCTATGCCCAAAGGGAAATGTAACTACTTTCTATTTCAGATTGTCATATTTTAATTTGTTGCTAAATGTATTTGTTTGAAAAAAATAGTTCTGTTCTCTTTCCATTTAGGATATGCAAGTGAATACCACAAAATTCATGCTGCTGTATGCCTGGTATTCTTGGCCCAATGTAATTTTGTGTTTCTTGGGTGGCTTTTTGATAGACCGAGTGTTTGGAATACGGTAAGCTTAAAAATAAAAATTCTCACCTATTGCTAAATCTCAGCTATTTATTAGGAAAATGCAGAACTAAGTGAAGGTATTTATAGAAATAATTGAATAGATGTGTGTATTGACTAATACTCTGCAAGAGGTTTTAAAAACGATTTTTGTATCTCTGGAATTTTTTTTTTTTTTCTTTTTTGGTACTGGGGATTGAACCCAGGGGCATCCTACCTCTGAGCTACACCCCTAGTCCTATTTTTTATTCTTTATTTTGAAACAGGGTCTCACTAAGTTGCGGAGGACCTCACTAAGTAGCTGAGGGGGGCCGTGAACCCAGATCCTCTGGTCTCAGCCTCCCAGGTACTGGGATTACAAGTGACTGGAATTGGTTTTTGAAGCTTAGTTGGTGTATCATTTAAGGTCAGGACTGGTAAATCCTGATAATGGAATAAGGTAGCTTAGTTCTGGAGTTCAATTATGCTCATACTTCAGATCAGACAAACCAGGGTCTAAATCCCTTTGCTGTCACTTGCTCAGCTTCCTAATGGTTTACTCATTGCTAAAATGTGGATGATAGAGCCGGGTGTGGTGGTGCACGCTTGTAATCCCAGCATTTGGGAGGCTGAGACCGGAGGATCCGGGTTCGCGGCCAGCCTCAGCTAACTAGTGAGGCACTCCACAACTTAGTGAGACCCGGTTTCAAAATAAAGAATAAAAAATAGGGCTGGGGGTGTAGCTCGGAGGTAGAATGCCCCTGAGTTCAAGCCCCAGTACCGCAAAAAAAAAAAAAAAAAAAAAATGTGGATGATAATTCCTATCTTACAGGGGGTTTTTGAGGATTAAATGGAAAATGGTTGTACAGTAGTTAGCCCATAGGTAGGATGTACCTTCCTCAGTCCCAATGAGATTTCCTATTTCTGCCTTTCTTTGGCCATCAAACTTTTTGTTACCACTTGTATTAGATTGTGAGGAAGGAATAACACTGTAAACTTTGTCACATTTCATCCTTATGATTGTGTGTGTGTTGTTAGTAGAGACTTAGAGATCCACTGAGAATATGCTCAGAAGGCAGAGATGAAGGTGATGAAGCATATTCAAACCACGTCTGATGGATAATGGTTGAAGAAACTCTTAAATGCTTAGACATGGGAGCTGACTTTTAAAGTTTTTGATAAGAGTATGAAAGAAGAGCTAACCATATTTTATTTATTCTCAAGTGGTAGAATTAGCTTGAATTTTCCAGGGGAACAGATTCCACTTAGTGTATGATGAAGAGCTTGCTTGATTAGGGTGTCAGGATGTAATGTAAATTGTCTTGGGATGATAGTGAATATTTTAGTGCTGGAGAACATTCACTAGAACATGGTATGACCATTTCAAAAGGCTCTTGAGAGGGTTTTTTTCAGAAATGCATTTTACTCAGATGACCTTTAATAATATCATTTCATTACTCGGGGAGACATTGTTACTCAGATTGTAGAATTGGACTTGTATTAACATGGTTAATATTTGTTCTTTAAAAGTAGTTTTTAAGCTGGGCATGGTGGCACACACTTGTAATCCCAGTACTTGGGAGGCTGAGACAGGAGGATTGCAGAATTTCGGCTAGCCTCAGCAACTTAGGCCCTCTGCAATTTAGTGAGACCCTGTTTCAAAATAAAGGAATAAAATAGGGCTGAGAGTGTAGCTCAGAGGTAGAATGCCCCTGAGTTCTATCCCCAGTACTACAAAAAAATAAAAATTAAAAGTAGTTTTTAGGTATGGGTATTATAAGCACTTAAAAATCATTTACTGTGGATTTCCTTGGAATCAATCCTAAACTCTTAATAGAAGTTTTATAAGAGTTTCCATTTTTAAATAGTTTTGAGCCAGGCGTGGTGGCGCAGGCTTGTAATCCCAATACTTGGGAAGCTGAAACAGGAGTATCACACATTCGTGGCCAGCCTTAGCTACTTAGTGAGGCCCTACACAACTTAGTGAGACCTGGTTTCAAAATAAAGAATAAAAAATCAGGCTGGGATGGAGCTTAGAGATAGAATGCCCCTAGCTTCAATCCCCAGCACCACAAAAAAAAAAAAAAAAAAAAAAAAAAAAAAAATAGTTTTGACCCTGGGAACTTCTTGAAGATTATTTAATAAGTTTAAGAGATGACCGTGTAACTAATATATATGCCATCAAGGATGCTTCTTAAATCCCCTCAGCAATGTAGATGTCTGTAAATTCCCATTCAGCAAGGGAAAGTTGCTGACTTCAGAGGCAGAGGAAATGCAGAGTGGACAAAAAACCAGAATGAATGATTAACAAAGGTCTTGTGATTACTAATAGTAATGTAAGAAGAAATTAAGAAGCTGGGCGTGGTGGCACACGCTTGTAATCCCAGCATTCGGGAGGCTGAGACCAGAGGATCCGGGTTCGCGGCCAGCCTCAGCTACCTAGTGAGGCACTCTGCAACTTAGTGAGACTCGGTTTCAAAATAAAGAATAAAAAAATAGGGCTGGGGGTGTAGCTCGGAGGTAGAATGCCCCTGAGTTCAATCCCCAGTACCACAAAAAAAAAAAAAAAAAAAAAAAAAAAAAAAAAAAAA
>PVLC010034843.1:0-16655 GCA_004027655.1 Graphiurus murinus | reverse complement strand
TAACGGACAGAGTGCCCTCCAAACCATCTATGGTTGAAACAGGAGGAACCCACTGGAATGACTGACTCCCATGAGTCCAGGGTCTATCGTTGTACTCTCAGGGTCACCTGGCCTGGATCAGAATCAGGGCAGACAGAACCTTACCTTGAGCCAGGTGACCTGTGGTTGGGGCCGGCCAGTGATCTTGCAGGAAAATCGCCCCATCTGTCCCTCTTTGACGATCGCTCGGCCCAGCTTGGTAGCAAACTTTGGTGGGCACTCACCCCAGATGCTAGGACGAGTCTCTACTGCTGGGGCTGAAAATCTGTCCCTGGGAAGAAATCAGTAGAGAATCTAGTCCTAGATAAGCCAGCAATTCAATCTTCTTCCCTCTCCCCGACCCAAGTCACTTAAGTTGTGGCCAGAAATAATGCAAGTGTAGTCCTCCCAATTCTACATCTCTAATATTTTCTCTCACTCCCCCCCTTTTTAAAAAAAAATGTGTAGGACCAAAAATCTATCTCTTCCTCTACCTGAGCATGCTGCTACACTTCATTTCCTAGTCTTTCTTGCAGTTAGGGACACCTAAATTCTACTGAGCTCTGGCCAAAGCCTGACTTCTGACCAACTGACCATGAGCAGAAGAGTTGTATGTGACTTCCAGGGCTGAGTCATGGAAATCTCCTGCAAGATTCTCCACGCTCTTTCTTGTCCACCCTGCTGGCTAGATGCAGAGGAGCCAGGAGACGGAGCTACAAAGTGGAGGAAGACCGAGCTCCTGGAAGAGAACCTGGGAGGCTCTCTGCCCATTCAAGAGCATCTGAATTGAACTTCCTGTCACAGAGAAATAAGCTTTCCCTGTGTTGAGACACTGCTACTTGCCTCTTCTAAGTCGGCTCATTTAAGTCTTCTCTTACCTTGCTTGTCAGAGTTCCCTGCAGACTATATCCACACTTTCCACTTCCTTAGTATTTAGTGGCTGGACCAATCACAGGAGCTCCCCAAAGAGGTTGCCAGGTCAGGAGGTGCCGTGGGAATGACACCTCACTGGGCTCTCACCATTAGTAATTATAATCTAGGATGCTCAAGAAGACTCATTCCCTAGACCTATCCTGTTCAGGACAGCAGGAAAGGCCAAATCAACCCTGATTCTGGCTTGAACATCCCAGAACTTACCCCAAGGTTTTGGAAACAACAGGCTGACCATACTTCACAAAACTCCCTGTGGGTATGAAACAGAAAGAGGACGAAGAGTGAGGTCTGAACCACCAACTTGGAGCAATGGGAATCAGAAATATTCAATGACAGGGACAGGGTGGGGCAATGATGGTGACAGTTAATTCTTGACAAGCATATGATGAGTCCCTATGGGCACTCAGTTATGTATTTTACATACATTATCACATGAGTTTCTTGAAATAATTTAATGAGGTTAGCCTCCTCTTCCTCCTCTTCCTTCTCCTCCTCCTCTTCCTTCTCCTCCTCCTCTTCCTCCTCCTCCCTCCTCTTTCTCCTCCTCCTCCTCCTCCTCCTCCTCCTCCTCCTCCTCTTCCTCCTTCTTTTCCTCCTCCTCCTTCTTTTCCTTCTCCTCCTCTTTGCCCTTGTACTGGGGATTAAACCCAAGGGCATTCTACCTCTGAGCTATAGTCCCAGTCCTATTTTATTATTTTTTAGTTTGAAACAGGGCCTCACTAAGTTGCTGAGGCTGACCTTGAACCTATGATCCTTCTGTCTCAGCCTCCCACATACTGAGACTATAAGCATGCACCACTGTGCCTGGCTTCTGTCTAGTTTTTAAACAGATGAGGAAAATAAGATTTAGAGAAGTTAAGTCACCCATGCAAATTCCCAGAGCCAGGAACAGTACAGAAATTCACCCAGGACTGCCAGGTTCTAGAACATTCCACTATTTTGCTGAGTTGGGAGGTGTCACGCTGGACCTTCCATTGTGGTGATTACCTGTGGTCGTCCCGTACTTCCTGAGGACATGATCCAGTGCCAGAGAGGAAGGGACATACCTATGCATATCTCTTTTCACATCTGTCTACTCACCACTGATAGAATCAATATTCCATTCTTCCATGGTCCACGGAAGGCCCAGCAAATGGCAACAAGCCGAAATGGAGCAGGATGGGTCACTGCAGATGAGTGACAGAGGGGCCAGTACCTCCTTGGAATTTGCAGTGCTGCCCCACGGGGCACCCACCACCAATCCTGGATGAGAAGTTGCCAGACCAGGTGCTGCTGATCCTGGGTGAGCTGCCACCACACTGGGCAGGAAGCAGTTAAACAGCAAATCCAGAGAGACAGCTGGGGTCAGCTGGTTTTATTCTGCTGTTATAGCAGGGGAAGGACGATTCATGATGTGACCAGAAAACAACTATGCAGTAGTGGGTTGGTCCTCCTTTTTTTTTTTTTTCAGGCATGGGGAGAAAGAAGAGATGATGACCCTGCAAGTTATTCTCTTTTTGCTACAAGCAAGGAATGTTTATAAAACCCTACTGAAGGCATACATGGAAAGGATTGAAGTCATTCTCTGAAATGAGCAGGTGGCTGCAATGGGGAATTTGCAGGGTGTTTACTGGAAAAAGGTAAACTTCCTTAAATTCTTACACTGATTGCATTAATATGACTGCATAGGAGGCTGGAGTGGAGGAGGAAGATCAGGGCTGAGTACTTCCCTCGGCATAACTGGTTTGAAGTTTCACCAGAACCTTCCTGAAAAGGGGTTAATAAACACCTGCGTCACTTTTAAATCGTGGTCCCACATGAAGGGCAGTCACTACACGTGCGTTTCGGTTTAACCTAACTACTTAGTGAGTAGGGTCGCTTTTCATCCTACAATGTGATTTGGTTCTTGTCATTTCATTCTCTGCTCAGGGTTGAGAGAACTTCTAAACTGATAAAAAAGAGACTTATTCTGGAAGGACCCAACTGACACGTGCAGTCAAAATGCTGGGGCCCCTCGCACACTGCTGGAGGAAGTGTGAAGTATGCAGTTCTTCCAGAAAGTAGCTGAGCAAGTAAAAAGCATAAGCTTTAGCGATGTTCTGCTCCTGGGCCAGCACTTTCTTTCCTATGACTCCATTCAAAGGGGACAATGCTAAAAATAGGAAAGAAAGTTTACAGAGCTACGCACTTTGGTCATATTTGTAATGGTAAAGACTGGAAATTACATAGATGTCACACAGTAGAAAGAGAGTAAGTGGTTAAATAAAAAGTCCAGTTACATGTTATTCTGCCATTAAATTATGTTTAAGAATAGGCAAAACAGAAATAAAATATTATCTCATTTGCTCCCAATGAACTCCAAATGGGCAAGATCGCCACCACTCCACTGAGCTCTACCATCTTGCCAAACCCAGTGGTTGCTCCTCATTGCCACACCACTCAGAGGATCAGGGGGCCACTCCTCTTCAGAGCGCTTTCTCTTTTAGATTCTCCTTCTTTTATCAGGTTGCCTATCCTCTCTCCACCTCCTTCTCTGCTCAGCCTCTGCCGCTGGGCTGCCCCAGGGGTCCTCCCGGGCACCTCCTCAGCTCTGGCTACTCAACCCTTGGCTTTAAAGATCATCAATGTGCTGATGAGCACCGAGTCATACCCACACTGAACTTCTTATTCACTCAGCAGTGGGATCTACAACATCCCCCACCACATTGAAGGCAGCTGAATCTTTGTTAAAGAAATGAATTTTATGATAAAAAGACAGTAGATAAAATGATCAATTCAATGTGATCATCAGTAGGCACAAATAAAAATACCCAAACATAGGAAAATAATCAGAAGAAAATGTATTAAAATGCTATTAATAGGTGGTGGGGCTCTCAGCAATTTTGTTCAGCTGTATTTTCTAAAATCTATAAATGCAGTGGTAAAGGAAAAAAAAAAAAAAAAAAAGAAAACATGATCTAGTTACAAAAACAAAAAAAGTGGTGGCGCATGCTTGTAATCCCAGCATTCGGGAGGCTGAGACCGGAGGATCCGGGTTCGCGGCCAGCCTCAGCTACCTAGTGAGGCCCTCCGCAACTTAGTGAGACTCGGTTTCAAAATAAAGAATAAAAAATAGGGCTAGGGGTATAGCTCACAGGTAGAATGTCCCTGAGTTCAATCCCCAGTACCACAAAAAAAAAAGAAAAAAAAAAAGAGGGGAAAGATAGAAAAAGAGGGCAAGTAGGGAAGTAGGGCTTCTTACACATGCTCCACATACCCAACCACGAACACTCACCTAATGTACTAGTCACCATACTTATCAATACTACTATATCACTCATCTTATCTTGGAGTAAAAATTTGGTAAAAATTAGGCTGATTAAACTGATGAATGAATAGCAAAATATAGTCTACCCATACAATGAAATATTACTCAGCCATTAAAAAGAATATAGTACTGACACTTGCCACAACACGGATGAACCTTGAAAACCTATGCCAGACACAAAAGACCACTTATTGTAGAGTTCTGTTTACATGAAATGTCTAGAACAAGCACATCCATAGAGAAAGAAGACGGTCAGTAATTGTGAAGGCCTCAAGAAGAAGGAGATGGAGAGAGAAAATTCAGTGGGTAGGGGATTTCCATTTGGGGTAATAAAAAAGTTCTGGAGCTAGACAGCGGTAATAATTGTACAACGTTGTGCATGCACTTAATGACACTGAATTGTGTACTTTAAAATGGTTAAAATGGCACATTTTATGTCGTGTATATTTTATCACAATAAAAAAAAATTAGACTGAGCCTTTTAAAACTATTGGGAGCTAAACATCTTAATCCAAAGGCTAAAAATCCTTAAACAATAAAAATAAAAGCAAAAATGTGGTATTTCCCCCCAGACTAGCAAAAGAATGCCATTTAGAGGTGCTTCTGTCAGAGTAAGAGCAAATTATGGTGTGATTCAAAGGCAAGGCATAAAGCAGCCAGCTAAAAGTAGAACTGAGGAATGCTTATTTTAATGAGAGTTAACACCAGAGAGTTTACATCAAAGCAAGGAGAACTGGGGCTAAAATAACTAACCAGCTCTATTTATAGGAAAAAAAATTTAAGTTGTAAATTGTCAGATAAGGCAAAATTAATTTCACAAAAGTATGAAAATCTGGCAGAACTGTAAGGCCATGTTGAAAAGTAAGTGGAAAGAGGATTAAAGCAAAATGCCAAAAATAGAAGAGCGAGTTAAGAGAATTGGTGAAGACAGGATCAAGTTGGCCAGGAAAAGAAAAGGCCAAGACACTGAAGGTATTTTAACTGCTCATCTTAAATTTTTCAAGGATGAGTAAAGGAAATGCCAGTAGGTTTTAGAAGTGAACAGTTCAACAGAGGAGGAGGTAAAAGCAAACCTGGCACTTTTCGTCAAACGTATAGAAAGACAATTGAAACAGAAAACACTGTGCAAAAGATGAACGATGTTGCCCAGCCTGTCAGGAGGAGCAATGCTTCTAACAATGTGCTGTGCCCTCGTTTATCATTCAAACAGGGACTCTCAACACTGAAAGGGACACAATTAGTACCTATGCCAGGGCAAAAGGAGCAAACCCTGATGCTCCAGGCAGCCTGGGAAGCAGTCACCTTACTTGAACCTGTTTCTTAAGGAATACTTAAGAGAGTGGTTCTCCACGCTATCAGAACAAATGTCCATTTTTTATAACACATCCTTAGTAAATGCCCCTGTGCCATACTGAATTAAATGCACTGCTAATCACCCTTGCATATGATTTCAAAAAGAAAAGAAATGTGAATCCTTAGTTAAAATATTGGGGAGACCCACAAGGAAGGTAAATTATCCTATGTAGCTTAATATGCAACTGTTCAAGCATGACTATTTCAATATGTAAATGCTCAGGCATATTAAAAGATGATGACATGGTCAGATGTTTTACACATGTAAGACGTTTGGATTTAAAAGTGCATAATAAAAAAATTGCACTGTGTGCCAGGTGCAGTGGTGCACGCCTGTAATCCCAGAGACTCAGGAGGCCGAGGCAGGAGGACTGCAAGTTCGAGGCTAGCCTGGGCAACTTAGTGAGACCCTGTCTCAAAAATTAAAACGGGGCTGAGAGCCGGGTGTGGTGGTGCACACTTGTAATCCCAGCATTTGGGAGGCTGAGACTGGAGGATCTGGGTTTGCAGCCAGCCTCAGCTACCTAGTGAGGCCCTCCGCAACTTAGTGAGACCCTGTTTCAAAATAAAGAATAAAAAATAGGGCTGGGGGTATAGCTCGGAGGTAGAATGCCCCTGGGTCCAGTCTCCAGTACTGAAAAAAAAAAATTAACACTGTGCAAGTAGTACAGGAAAATGGAAGGTTGATACTGGAATAAAAATAGTATTAAAATAAATAACAGGACAGACATTAATAAAAAAGAAAAAAATCTTAAAAGATACATAACAAGACAAGTTAGAGACCACTGAAATGGGAAAAAAAATTTTAAAAAGATGACTTTAAGTGTGAGGTCAAAACAATTCTGTTTTACGATGTGTGACTGAGTAGTAAGAAGTTGTCACAGAAATTTTATCTATGTCTTAAAATCCCATCATATCTTGAAATACATATTCGGTGAATGGTCTGAGCAAAGGAGAGTAATAACAACAACAGGCTGGAGAGAAGCTACGTGATAGGATGCCACCCCCAAATCAACAGCCTCAATATCGAATCTCTTTATAACAGATTTACCACTATATGCCAAACATTCAAAAAGCTATGTGAGATGACAATAAAATCCAACGAGACAACTGCATTGCATGCATCACCACTGGTCTATATGCTATTTGGTGCTATACCTATCGTGTTTCAGGTCTCCTCTGATGCATATTTTCAAAGCAATAGTACAGGGCAATTGTGTAGTAACTGCACTCTTTTTGTATATAATTATTTAAACTAATTTTACATATAAGCACATAAATGCTGTGCTTCACTCAGCAGAGTACATTTTTCAATAATTTTGAGCTATAACTTCTTTCCTTTCAAGCTTCCCTCTGTGTAAGAACCATTTATTAAATCATTGGGCTTGTTTTTACACCTTCTTGAAAACTTTCTGGAGTTGTTGAAGACTAAGGCGCCACCGACTTACATGTCTGTGGTGTTTGGTCCTGGCAGGACTGTGAGGAACTGGAGGGAATTCTTGCTGTGCACCACATCCCTCACCCCACAGTGCACCCGCTAGATGCCAGCAGTTCCCCCACCACTGGGACCCAACCGGCCCTGTGCTTCTCCCAAGTGCCCCCTAGAGGGTGGTACTGTCTCCACCTAGTCAGCTTAGGAAATCCTCTGGAGAAGTGCCTGGGATCAGAGCTTCTGGTAGAATATTAAACTTGATATTTAAGAAAAAAAGGTGGGGAAAAAGTTGAAACTAAAGGTCACACCCTGAAAGTGTTCCACGTAGATGGTATTTTTTGCAGAAATTCTGTCTCCTCTCTCTTCTTGGAAGCACCCTGCCTTCCTCAGAGGTTCGGCTTTTATGGCACATATCAGGCTCTTTGCTGAACTCTGGCTAAGGCATTATGCATAACAGGAACTGAATCTGTATTTCAGTACAGACAAGGTCCTGCAAGAGAGCCATGTTGCCTGTCAACAAATATTTACTGAGTTCCTACTTTGGGCCTGACCCATAATGGGGGTCTGGCTCCCAACACTGGGCATTCAGTAACTGGTTAAAAAAAAAAAAGTGTCCCTGCAGTGCTTATAGTATAGTGGGGAGAACACGGAAAAGTATTTATTTTTAATTTTGAAACAAGGTCTTGCTAAGTTGCTGAGGGCCTTGCTAGTTGTTGAGGCTAGCCTTGAACCTGTGAGCCTCCTGTCTCAGCCTCCAAGTACTGGGATTAGAGGCACAAGTCACCATGGCTGACTTGATATGATTTTAATAAATGATATTTTAAATTGCAATGTGAATATTAAGGTATAAGTGGAAGTGGGGAGACCAGTGGGAACTTTTGCAACAGATAAGTGACAATGATGGCAGCCAGGACCTGGATGGTGGCAGCAAGGATGGAAAGAAGGACAAATGAGAACTGTCCCCGTGCCAGACCTCTGGAATCAGCACCTCGGTGTTAACAAGATTCCCCAGGTGATGCAGGCGTACATGCATTTGCACTAGCCAGTCCTGTAAAGAGGGTGAGACCCACCCGAGGCCTGACTTCCTCGGGGTCTGCCAGTTTGGCTTTCCCTGGGCTCCTGAGCACATGTCCTTAAGCCAGTGCTCTACTACCTGAAGCAACTCTCCGGTCTCAAATGCAAAGGGCCTTCTTAAACTCGGGCCACCAGGCGGGGGGATGTCCACCATTTGGGTACCTCCTCTCGCTCCACCCACGTCTCAGTTCACTCTGGGGAGATGATGACCCAGGATGACTTACCCCTGAGTTCATATGTTCTCTTTTTATTTTTCAGTGTATGCCTTGTTTATTCCTGTTCAGATGGGAGCTTCTAGAACTGTATGGCTTCTAGAATTATAATGGCAAAACCAGTAGTCATTGACCACATGGTTATCAAACGCTTAAAATATAGCTAATCTGAATTGAGATGTGTTATATGGGTAAAATCCACTCCGGATGCTGAAGAAGGTAAAATGCTTCATTAATAATTTTTGTATTGACTATACATTGAAATGATAATATTTGATATGTTGGGTTAACTGCAACACATTATTAAAATTAATTTTACCTGATTTTGTGTATGTGTAGTGCTGGGGATTCAATCCAGGGGTATTCTATCTCTGAGCTACACCCCCAACTCTATTTTTTATTTGAAATAGGTTCTTGCTGAGTTGATGAGGGTCTCACTAAGTTGCTGAGGCTGGCTTAGAACCTGTGATCCTCCTGTCTCAGCCTCCCAAGTACTGGGACTACAGGTGTGCGCCACCATGCTCGGTCTCGTTTTTAAAATAATGCTACTAGTACACGTAAGATTACATACATGGCTCATATATATATCTGTTGGCAGAGCTGTGTTAGAGAACAGGCTTGTGTCCCCTCCACTAGAGATGAAGCTCCCAGAGGGTAAGTACACATCTTGACCTTGCTCTGTACCAAGCAAGCCTCAGGGGCCAGCGCCCTGTGAGTGGGCAGGTGTCCGAGCTGGCCTCAGAGAGCCTTGCCAGGGCTCAGATTATAGCTGCTTCCCACCGCTCAAGGCTCCGAATAACTGCACAGCCCTGTCATTAAGGCCCTTGCCCTCATGGGGAATACTACCTGTTTCTTGGCCCTGATTGGCAAATTGGAAGTCAGTTGAGGAAGCTCTTACAGATTTCCCTCTGAAAGTAGCTCCTAAGGATGTTAACCCCAACTCAAGGCTACCACTTCCTGGGTGCAGACTCTTTGCCAGTGGCTATGGCTATCTTTGCAGCATCCTGTGAGGCAACCATCAGAAAAGAAAATAAGGTTCAGAAAGGTCAAGTTAGAAACCAGTAGAACTACGATTCATTTCAAGACCATTTGACTTTCTTCCTGTTGCGTGACACTGCCTCCTAAGCTTGACCCCTAAAGGATGAAAAGGCCCCAAATATAAACACTCTTAATTCTAGATCTCTGCTCTTTGTAGGTGAGAACATTACTAGGAGGCATAATACAGAGAACTGCAGAGAAGGCAGGTGGGCTGCTAGATTCGCTTTGTAAAAGTTTGCACTAGCCCGGCACCATCAATAACTTATCAAGGGCAGAAGAGATGAGTGGATCCTTCCAGGCCTATGGTCTTTGGGTGGCTCTAAACCACACTTCAGCTAACATCGGCCTCTGATGCAGAAGCAGAATGTACACAGACCCACTCGAACTTAAAAAGGCTGCAGCCTTGAGGCCATTTTCCATCTCCTTGGGTGAGAAGGCACAAATCATCTTCAACACCTGAGTCTCTCCAATTAAAACCAAAGGGCAGGGACAGGGTAAAGGCCCGAGCTTTCTCTCATTTCTCTGCAGCTGCCTGGCCTCATTGCCTTCCCCCTGCCATGACCTACTGAAAATGTTCCCACATCAGAACCAACTTCCTAAACAATGAGAATTGAAAAAAAAAAAAAAAAGGTTTTCACGTTATCTAGGCTTTATATACCTCCCCTGCATTCCTAACATACCCCAGTCTTCAGTCTTCCCTCAGCATGAATCATAGAAAATAAGGCACAGGTTGTAAAGGCCACGGAACTTACACCTTTTTTTTTTTTTTTTTTTGGCAGAAACCAAGGTCCAAAGGGTCAAAGTCACACAACTGATTGGCAAAAGCTCAGATCCTCAGATCGGAACTTTGGACCTCGACTCAGCGCTATCTCCATTCCCCCAGCTCCATACAGGAAACGAAGAGAGGGGATAGGGTGATTTTTGTTTGTGGGTCTCAACTCTAAGTTTGGGCATTGAATAGTGGGTAATGTAGGGGACAATGGCAGCGACGACGTCCATCCCAGGACTCTGACTGCGGCCATTTTACATCTGGAATGCCCCCCCCCCCAGGCTCTTTGAAGGTCATTAAAACGAGTGAGTCACTTAGTTAAAGAATTTAAGGAAAGCATCCAAACTATGCATACTCTGCCCCCTGAAACAGCCTGTCTGCCCTTCCATGGTGTGGTGAAACATCGGGAAAATAGGGCAAAGAGCGGCCATTGGCCCAGGTGCACCTCACCCCCTTCTGGAACCTTCTCTGGCTACCTTAACCTGAAAACCTGGTTGGGAGGACAATGCTCTGAGAGATGGAGAGTGAGTCTGCTCCCTGGTTTATAAGTGCACAGAAGGTCTGGAAAGGTCGAGGGAACCTTGTCTTACTTCTGAGGGGCTGGCAGACCTCTGTGTCCTTCCAGACATCTGGCCCGTGAGCATCAGCCAGTGGCCTGACCTGGAAATGTTCTCCCCAGTGCGGTGGCCTCTGCATGCCAAGAGGACATGCCAGTGGCAAAAGTCTAGTTTTACTTATGGTCAATGTTTCTCCTAAAAGTTTTAAAGTTAATAGGATTTTTTAAGTACAGAGGAGAAAAAAAGACAAAACAACTAGTCAGTGTTAACACATTGATGCATTTATCACCTGTATGTTTTGGGGAGTTACAAGATATTTTTATATGGGGCACATATGATTTCATGATGATGCTAATAATGCTACATGTTGTTCATTCATTCCCCAAATATTCAGCAGGGACCTGGGCGGGGGGGGGGACAGGGTAGTGACAGGATGCAGCTCCTCTGCCTAGACCTTCCTTGTAGTGGGGGTGGAGAAGAGAGAATGTGAGAGTGATAAGCCCTAGAAGAAAAACCCAAGGGGGGTGAGAGGATGGAGAGCCATTGGGCTGAGGTAGCCTGAAAGGGGTCCTCAAAGGAGCGGACATTTGAGCTGAGGCCCACATGACAGGGGTAAGTCAGGTGAGGGCTGCAGGAAGAGTTCTTCCTTAGGCAAGAAACACAGGGTGTGTGGGGGGGGTCCCCAAGTCCTTGCTTGAGGGAGAGCAAGGGGCTGACAGGACCCCAGGGGGCGAGCAGGTGAGGAGGGGTAGGAGGTGGGTCAGGGCCAGAGTGGGCAGAGCTTGGCGAGGCCACTGTGAGGGCCTGGTGTCCATCTGTGTGACGGGACGCCACAAGGAGGCTTGAGCAGGACAAGCAAGCGAGTGAGTTCTAGTTTGACAAACACAGCCTCCTGGAACGCCTCCTCTGTTCTCAGGGACCACCTGTCTCCTATTAGACTGAATGTCTGAGTCCAAGGCTGGGGTGCGCTTTCGCTTTCTCTTGTAAGTCTCTCTGTCTCCCAAGACAGGGCGGAGGCAGGAGCTGCAGGCCTTGGGGGAGGTTAGGTTGGGAAACTCCGCCTTCTGAGACTCACCTTCCACCGTCAACTCCACTGTCACCTGGCGGGCGCCACTGCCATTGCTGGCTTCACAGGTGTACTTTCCCTTGTCCTCCTCTCGGACAGCATGAATCATGAGGCTGAAAGACCCTCGGACACCACAGTCCAGCAGGAAGCGGCCCCCGCTGGTGATGGGTTGCCCATTTCTGTGCCATGTCACTTGGGGCTCTGGGTAACCCCGGACCTTCAAGAAAAAGAGCAGAGGGTCAGAGCTCACATTTTATGAGTGAGAAGCCACAGAACCGTCTATGCCACACAGGGTCCTGAGTGTCTGCCACATACTAACTCACTGAATCCTCACAATGACCTTCCAGGTGGATATCACTCTTGTCCTCATTTTATAGATGAGGAAATTGAGGTACTGAGTTTGGGTAATTTTGAAAGGTCTTGAAAATGGCAGAGTCAGGCCACGGAGGCCATTTGCATCTCTAGCCTGAGTGCAAACTGGAAGTGGGGTGGGCTCTAAAAGAACGCCAGTGCCCTGGCCCCACCTTGGACCAATGGACTCAGAACCCCAGGGGTGAAGAGTGAGCATGGAACAGGGGGATTCTAGACAAGCACTCCTCGCCCCAACATGGGAACGAATCACGTGGGCATCCTGTTAAAAAGCATGTTCCTCCCCCAGCAGGTCTGGTTGGGGCCTGAGGTTCTATGGCAGGAAGTTCTCAGATGCTGCTGATGCTGCTGGTCCCTGGAACTGGCCTCCAGCATCGAGGTCTGGATCTGCACTGCCCAGCATGGTAGCTGCTGGCCACACGTAGGGATTGAGCGCTTGGAATGTGACTGGCAAGGCTGAGCTGCCTGTCAATGTGCGTTACCCACTGGGTTTTAAAGACAGTACAAAAAAATGCAAAAGATCTTGATAACTTAAAAATATTGATTATATGTTGAAAAGTAGTATTTTTGATATATTGGATTAAATAAAGTACCAAGATTAATTTTACCTGTTTCTGTCTACTGTTTTCCTGTGGTTACTAGAAAAGTGACAACTGTGTATGTGCTTCATGTGGCATTCCCTGACAGCTCTGCTTCTCTCTAACAGTAGTTAGCAGCAGGCATCGGTCCAGCACTAAGTATTCAGCACTTGTCTAAGTACTTGGTTCACCTGAGCCTCTGAGCAACTCATTCAGAGAGAAAACAGCTTTCAAAAGAGAGGGAAATGCAGAAATAAACTCCAAGAAGAGAATTTTCCATGAGTTTCAGAAAAAAGGAAGCTAAGGGCCTTCAACATCTGGCACTCAACAGGCTACCCAGAATGGACTCATCTTTGGAGGAGCAGGGCTCAGTCTGGCATGCACCAATTCACAGCTGAAGACACAGAACTGGGGGACTTAGCACTAGAAACCACACAGAGGACACCATAGAAGGCTCCAGACAGAAAAGCTGTTGTGTTACAAAATAGTGGTAGCAATAGCTCTGGTCCACCTTCCCACTCCAAGACAAGACAGAATGGATACAGTTAAATTGAAAGCAAAATTTGCTGCATGACCCCAAAGTGCATTTACACAGAAAGTATTCAGTGATCTCACCCTAGCCCCTGAACGGTCAGGGAGTGATGTTATCTCAGCAGCAAGTGAACACAAGCCTGAGCATCCACACATGCACACGTAGTTCCTTCCCTCAGTGGACCATACAGGGACTGAGTGGGAGAGGACTGTGTTAACAGCGGTTATCATATTTGTTTTCTTTTCTTTCTTTTTTTTTTTTTGTGGTACTGGGGATTGAACTCAGGGGCATTCTACCTCCGAGATATACCCCTCGCCCTATTTTTTTTATTCTTTATTTTGAAACAGGGTCTCACTAAGTTGCGGAGTGCCTCACTAGGTAGCTGAGGCTGGCTGCGAACCCGGATCCTCCGGTCTCAGCCTCCCAAATGCTGGGATTACAAGCGTGTGTGCTTCACCACGCCCGGCTCATATTTGTTTTCTTTATTAATTAATTAATTTTTTTGGCAGTGCTGGGGATTGAACCCAGCGCCTCACACATGCTAGACTAGTGTTCTACCACACCAACCCTGCAGTAGTCTTTGTACTACATTCAGTCCCCTTCCTAGCTGTTCTGCCCCCACCCATCCTTAGAACCATTTCTTAGTAGCTAGGATACAGATTTCTTCCTAAGGAATAAGGACTTGAATCCCAGTGAAAATCTCCAATGCAAAAAAGTCCCCTTTGGTTACTCCACATATCACCCCTTCGGTGCCAGGTGTGTAAGTCTCACAAGGTGTCCTCTCTGTCCTCACTAGTTTATAGTCAGGCTTCAGTGAAAAAGAAACAAGACCCCAACAAAACTTCAAATCAATAGTACTTATCTTATTTGTAATTCCTAGAAACAAACAAACAAACAAACAAAGAATCCCCTTACTATAAAAATCTAAACTGCACTCATGACAGAGATGGAGTACCTGAGAAGAAATGCTTAGATTGTGAAACCGGTTTCCCCCAAATCATGATGACGCCACTGAAGCCACTGTGCTCTCCCAAAGCAAGGTGTCCCACCTGAGGCTCAGGGTAAAGGAGACCACATCCATCTGTGAGTTTAAAGTTCACAGCTATTCTAACATGAAATGAAGTGTGAACAGTGCTTGGCTCTGGACAGGGAGACTTGAGGACCTCTTCTCTTTTCCTTTTAGTCAAATATTGGTTTCTGATATTTTTGCAAATAACTCCCATTTGGCTTTTGTAAAATAAATAAAAAATGTGCTCCCTTTATATTTGTGTGTCTGTACAGTGAATACATAGCACATTCAATTTGCTGAGATCCTTGTGGTACTCAAGTCTAGCAATGGAAAGAAAAGAGCTCTATGAGTAAGCATTAGGCACTCAGAAGGTGGCACATGTCTCATGCCCATATAAACTCATCTCATCTTGTGGCCTTATCTTGGCACAAAGTTTTATGCTAAGGGACATCAGACGATAACTACCCAGTTAAATCACTCTTTGCATTTTTAGAAAACAATTAAGGAAACCCTCGCCTCTGGTAGGAAGCCCCTTGGGAGCTGGTCATGTAGTAAATCTGCAAGTCAACCCTATTTCTCCTGTGCCTTGTTAGACAGGGCTAACCCACCCTTCCAAAGATGATCCCAGGCCTCCTGTAAGCCTCAGAGAGAAGCTCTGCAGTGGGGAGGAGATAAATCATTAACGGCAGCAAAGGTGCCCTGGCATTCCAGCACAGGCACGCTGGCCCCCTGCAGCAGGCCAGCTCCTAGCCCATCGGGCTCCCAGGCATCAATGATTAACTGGGGACATTGCAAGTGTTCCAGACCTAAGGGATAGGATCCCTTGGTCTTTTTCTCCTCATTATCTACACATACCCAAAAGTTACCTCTGAAATGCCCTGTTAAAATACACACTCTGGACTTTTTTGTATGTGTGGTACTGGGATTGACCCAAGGCTATACCCTCAGCCCTATTTTATTTATTGCATGCTGGCCTCAAACCTGCAATCCTCCTGTCTCAGCCTCTCAAGTACTGTACCTTGCTATAAATTCTTGTTTCTGGTGAGGCAAGTTCTGTAGAACCCAAGGCAGTGGCACGTAGGTCTAATAGATCTCAACTCTCTTAGAGGTTAAGGTGATATCTGCTCTGTACTTCTGAAAAACATCAAAGGGTTCACAAAAGATATATATGGTCATGCCATAAGTCAGTCTTGGACTGTCCCTTTGGATTCCCAGTAGGACAGGGCTAGGGCCACAGGTGTGACCGTGACACCTTAGGAGAGTCAGAGTGGCACAGAGAGAGCAGTGTGAGAGCTGGGGCCGAGCGTCTGGCTTTCCTGTCTGAGTTCTGATTCCTTCCTTTCACTGGAGAGAAAATGGCTCTAGATATCTCAGGTTCTTTCCATCTCTGAAGGAGTGTGGTTTTGAATGGTGACCCACTTAGTTCTTGAGTACTTTCCTCTTCCCTTGCCTTCTCCTCGGGGCCCAGCCCGCAGCCTTGGAACCCTCTAATCCTTCACTTGGGGAAACCAAGTGACCACGGGGAGGAATGTTCACGAACATGAACAGCAGCCCTGAGCGCTCACCATAATGAGTTTTTGGAAACGACCCCAAAGAGGGTCATTCTGAAGAGAATCATATTTCTACCACAATAACCACATTTAATTGGAGGTTGTGTTCTTGAACGAAAGCCCAGTATCAAATAAATCAAGGGCATAACCAACAACTTGTCAGAAAAAGCAAGATATAGCAACCATGTCCCCTATAATAATTTTAAATAGTAAAACTGTGCTCCAGCTTCATAAAATGTCCTCAAAAACCTTTATGGTCTCAAAGGGCCTTTAAAAGGAACAGGGCTCATTCCGTGTGTGTCCACAGTGGAGGAGAAGGCTGGGCTGCCGTGTTAACCTGACCTGTCTCCCTTGGGAGGCGTTGTGCAGAACATGGCACTATCTTGAGAGTTACTCAATGACTAAATGGGAACTGGGCAAGTTATTTACAATAAATTAATTTCTCTATGACAAGAGACTAGGGTGTTTTTTCTCTGACATAGCAGGGCCTTTCAACCCATTCCTGTTTCCAGAATGGGCCTCCAGGGCCAGAGCCCAGAGCAGTGGCAAGGTCTTTGTCCCCATAGCCCCTCCAAGATTCCAGGCAATACATCTGCCTTCTCCCCGAGTGGCAGGGAGCAGAAAGGGTTAATTCTGCTGCTTTTGGTGGTCCGTGGTATGTCTCCTGGCAGGGCCTGCCCCTCCCTGTGTACACGATGTAAGCCCATACAGCTGCAGGGCACAGCTGCGGATGCCGACTGTCAGCCAGGGCTGGGCAGGAAGAAGGAACTGAGGCTTGCCCACATCAGGGATGGAGGAAGACCAGAAGGAGAGCAGCCAGGATTGAGCTCGGGCCAGGGAGAAACAGACGGCCCAGCGGGATGCTGGGGACTGGGAAAA
>PVLC010034842.1:0-16659 GCA_004027655.1 Graphiurus murinus | reverse complement strand
GTACTGGGGATTGAACTCAGGGGCATTCTACCTCCGAGCTACGCCCCCAGCCCTATTTTTTATTCTTTATTTTGAAACCGAGTCTCACTAAGTTGCGGAGTGCCTCACTAGGTAGCTGAGGCTGGCCGCGAACCCGGATCCTCCGGTCTCAGCCTCCCGAATGCTGGGATTACAAGCGTGCGCCACCACGCCCGGCTCGATCCAAACAGTTTGCACTTGCTGCGCGGCTCCAACCGAGTTCCCGCACCTACTGTCCGCCAACGGGAAGAACCTTTCTTCCGTCAGTGTCTTAGCGTATTCACCTTGCTAGACTGGTCAATCACTTAACAAGAGCTTACGAGATGGCAAAGCACTATCCCAGATGGTTCAGGGGATATTTGTAAGACTCCTTCTGTTCATAGGAGTTTGTTTTCTACTGATAGAAATAAGTAGTGTATAAACACAGACACAATACAGCAAGTCATACTAAATATCATAGGAGAGGCAAGTCAACAGACTAAAGACCTTATAGGTTGAAGACATCATTTTTTCAGCCAGATTCAGGAACAGGAAAGACCACTTTGTGCAATGGTCACGAAGGAATGATGTAAGAGGTAAGACACGAGTGAAGTCTGAAAGAGAAGCAGAATGTCTGCAGGTACTGCCTGACAAATGGGGTGGAGAAGGAAGAGACTCCTGAATGCCATTTGTGGCCTCCAACACTAGCAAGGACTGGGGGCGCGAGCACACCCTCTCCTCAGCATGCTACGCAGACTCCTGCTCACTGAGAGCCAGAGACCACAGGCCTGTCTTCCATCTGCCAGAATCCTCAGACATAGGTACCACACAACCGAAAGGTCTTCTCCAAAGGAAAGGCAACTGGAAACTAGAACACAAACGTGAGACTCGAGGTGCCCCAGGTTGCCTCAGCCTCCCTATATGTGCCGGATTAGGTCTATTCTTGTCTCTCACGCTCTGACAATTTTTTTAGAGTCAAAAGCATTTGGCATGGTCATGTGCTTTGTAGACTGTTCTCTGCGTGGGCTTGTTCAGTGTTTTCTCCTGATTAGATTGGGGTTATGGGTTTGGGGAAGGGTATCACAGAGGTGAATTCTCATGGCATCCTATCAGGATTATGTAACATTTAGAGGACTTACCGGCTATAGTCACTTGGTTAAAGTGGCGTCTACTAAATTCTCCACTATAGAATTAGAATTACTCTTTCTTTTCTGTGTTTTATTCATTGGAAGCCAATCACTAAGCTCAGTCTACATTTAGGGGGAGAGAATTAAGCTCAATTTCCTGGAAAGAGAAGTGTCAAAGAATTTCAGGATATATGCTAAAACCACACACACAAACACACACACACACACACAGACACACTTTTTGTGTGTCTGTGTGTGTGTGTGTGGTACTGGGGATTGAACCCAGAAGCATTTTACCTCCAAGCTATACTCTCAGTCCTATTTTTTTCTTTTCTTTTTTTTGTTTGTTTGTTTTGCAATACTGGGGAGACTGAACAAAGGGGTATTCTACCTCTGAGCTACACCCCTAGCCCTATTTTTTATTCTTTATTTTGAAACAGGGTCTCACTAAGTTGTGGAGGGCCTCACTAAGTAGCTGAGGCTGGTCTTGAACCTGCGATCTTCCTATCTCAGCCTCCCAGGTACTGGGATTTTACAGCATGTGCCACCACACTCAGCTTCAAATATCCTTTCTTACGTAGTTTTACCTACTAATTTTAACATTGATCAGTAGATCTTACTTGGAGCAGTGACTAATGTAGTTAGTTTTTTCTCGGTGTGTGTGTGTGTGTGTACTGGGTATCAAGCCCAGGCCCTGGCACACACCAGTCCAGCCCTCTACCGCTGAGCTGCATCCCCAGCCCTTCCCGAGGTATTGCAATAGTGGTTTTCTATTTCCTTCTATACTTATTATTTGGAACTTTTCTATAAGGGAGATTTGTCCCTTTTAGTTATCGGAATGGACTCAAGTACCTGTGAGGTAAGAAACACACCCCCTAGAGACTCTGCTAGATAGGACAGGGCTGCCGCCAGCGTTGAGCGAGTGAGCCCAAGCTGAAAGCAAGACGCACACTCAGCCAGCACTCCTGAGCTTCCCAGATGCTCTGTACTGCTCTCCTCCTCGTCCATTACCATCCGGGTCCCTCAGGTCCCTAGAATGACATGGAGGCAGACACGAATGTTTCCTAAGAGATAACAAGTAGGGGTAGGATGGCAGCTCTGCCCCTCATACCTTTCTGTTCCCAGCAAAGAGTTGTGGTGATGCTTATATAAGAGGCTCTAAATAGAGAACTAGAGCAATGCCTGGCACAAAGTAAATGTAATTTATTGCAACCATCACTATTATGTGATGAATGAGGTATAGTCTGGATTTTCCATGTCATCTCCTTTCTCCTGTACAGTGCACCTTTCACTCTAGATATGCGAAACTAAGGCTCTGAAAAGTTAAAAAGACCTGCCTGTGGGTATATAGAAAATAGCAGAAAAACAGAAGCAGGCAATTACAAGTGTGAGCTTTGTAATCAGGCAGCCTTGGCTTTGAATCCTGGCTCTGCTACTCACTACATCTATATTCATGGACCCAACTTCTGAGCCATAGTTCCCACAACTCTAAAACAGGGATGTCTAGAGTTGGGAATGTAGCTCAGTGGTAGAGCCCTTGCATAGCATGTGCAAAATCCTGGGCTGAACCTCAGCACTGCAAAATATAAAATACAATAGGGAAGGCAATAGCTGTCTCGTGAAAGATACTGTAATTCAAATCCTACTCTGCCTAAGCTTGTGGAATTCCATACTCCCAACCACACTGTTCAGTCCAGGAATACACAAAGCTCCGGGGTCGTGGTCAGCCATACTGAGTGGCAATATTTATTTGTGGAGAGAACTCAACCCCCAATTATGCAACCTAATCAGAGATCAGAAATAAGAAAGCAAAGACAAAAGCAGATATGACTTGTGCAAACCGCATTTTGTTGTCACAAAATGACTCTTAAACAAACATACACACACATCCTACATACAGTTGTAGGCCACAATTTCATTTTTTGAGGGTTTTTTGTTTTTGTTTTTTTGGTACTAGGAATTGAACCCAGGGGTATTCTACCGTTGAGTTACAACCCCAACCTTTTTTTTCACTTTTTGTTTTGAAACAGGGTCTCTCTAGGTTGCTAAGAGTTTTGCTAAGTTGCTGAAGCTGGCTGTGAACCTGCAATTCTCTTGTCTCAGCCTCCCAAGTACTGGAATTACATGTGTATGTTACTGTGCTTGGCTCCACACATTGATCTCAAACCTCACCACATGAGACCAACTACCACAAGTTAGCCACTAAACTTCTCCTGCTCCCTGCTTTCAACTTAACCTAACACACATTTGCACACTTGTGTCCCGGCCCTGTGATGACGCACAGTGGAATGGACACACGGGGACACACAGATGCAATGTGGTGAGTGCCTGAGAGCAGCAGCAATTGGGAAAGGGACACCTAAACCAGCCTGGCATGAAGCTGGGCACAGGGCGCTTCCTAGGGAAAACTGAGAGCTGAAGTGAGTCATTAACAGAATGGGTAGACCCTAGCTAAGTAAGGGAGGAAAAAGACCATATGAGGAAGATACAAGCACACAAGCAAAAGGCTCAGAGCCTTTAGGTAGAATGGTTAGGGAAATATATGCAGTTCAATGTTGGCCAAAATAGTAAAGCAAGTCAGGTGTGGTGGTGCACGCTTATAATCTCAGTACTTGGGAGGCTGATACAAGAGGCTCTCAGATTCACAGCCAGCCTCAGCTACTTACTGAGGCCCTCTGCAACTTAGTGAGAACCTGTTTCAAAATAAAGAATAAAAAAAACATAGGGCTGGGGGTATAGCTCAGAGGTAGGATGGCCCTGGGTTCAATCCCCAGTACCACAAAAAAAAAAACCCAAATAATAAAATACTAAAGCAAACCAGTAGCAGGAGGGGCCTTCCAACCCAACGATGGCTTCACTAAGCTCTTTCCAAGGCTCCTCAGCCAAGGCAGACTCCGTGGGAACCCAAGATTCATCTCTGCATGCAGTTATGAAAGTCACCCTTATCCTGAGAAAGACTGCTTCCAAGACCTCTCCCCCTAGCACTGCACTTCCCATCCTGGGGCTGGGTGCAGAGAGGAGGCTGGCATGGTCACTGCGAAGGTGGGGAGATGGCTGGGTACGTACACCCTTTCACATGTGGATGCCTAGGGTGATTCACTTCCCACAGTAACACTAGCAGTATCTTCCTTGGTCTTCACTCTGACAGACCACTAAAGGTCGGAGGTAGGCAGCCTTGGCTTTTAGATGAGCAAGGGGAAATGGCCAAGGGAGGCATTGTACTAGGACAGCTCATGATGGGACACTGCAACCCCATCAACATGAGCAAGAGGCTAAAAAGTCACGTTCCCTTCACTATTACCACTGGATCCACAGGAGGCCTTTTACAAAAGGCCTCGCAGAGAGGGCTGAGCCCAAGGTGGCAAGAAGCATTAGAAATGTGTGAGTGAGCAGGGCACGGTGCACGCTTGTAATCCCAGTACTTGGGAGGCTGAGACCGGAGGATCCGAGTTTGAGGCTAGCCTCAGCTACTTAGTGAGGCACTCCGCAACTTAGTGAGACCTGTTTCAAAATAAAAAATAAAATAGGACTGAGGGTATAGCTCGGAGGTAGAATGCCCCTGGGCTCAATCCCCAGTATCGCAAAAAAAAAAAAAAAAAAAAAAAAAAAAAAAAAAAAAAAAAAAAGAGAAAGAAATGTGTGAGTGAGCTGGGTAGGGTGGAGCACACATGTAATCCCAAGTACTTGGGAGGCTGAAACAGGAGGATCACAGGTTCCCAGGCCAGCCTCTGCAATTTACTGAGGCCCTTTACAACTCAGTAAGACCCTGTTTCCAAATAAAAAATAAATTTGGGGTGGGGGTATAGCTCAGAGGTAGATGCCCCTGGATTCAAAGAAGAAGGAAGGGAGAGAGGGAGGAAGAGAGAAAGGAAAAGGAAAGGAAAGAAAAAAGAAAAGAAGCATGCATGGCCATGGTGGCACATGCTTATAATCCCAGTACTTGGGAGGCTAAGACCAGAGGATCTCAGATTCACAGCCAGCCTCAGCAACTTAGTGAGGCCCTTCGCAATTTACTGAGACCCTGTTTCAAAATAAAAAATAAAAACAGGGCTGGGGTGTAGCTCAGAGATAGAATTCCCCTGGGATCAATCCCCAGTAACACACAGAGACACACAGACACACACACACATCTGGGGGTGGTGGTACATGCCTATAATCCCAGTACATGGGAGACTGAGACAGGAAGACCATAGGTTCAAGGACAGCTTCAGCAAGTAGCAAGACTCTCAGCAACTTAATGAGACTCTGTTTCAAAACAAAAAATTAAGAAAAGTGCTACAGGTGTAGCTCAGAGGTAGAATGCCTCAGAGTGTTCAATCCCCAGTACTTTAAAAAAAAGAAAGAAAGGAATGTCTGAGCCCTGACTTGTAGATGTATTCTATCTCCTGAGGAAGCAAGGTGCCAATGCTTGTATGTCCAGCCAGATCCAAGAAGCTTCAAGACTGGTGAGGCAGCCTACCGGCAGAGGGCTTGCCCAGCATCCTGGATCTGATCCCCAGCACCAAAATAAATAAATAGAGCAAGCCAGGGGTGATGGCACACGTCACTGAGAGAAGAGGATCCCAGGTTTGAAGTCAGTACACAGTAAATGAGGCTGTTTCAATTATTTAAAAAATTTGGGGGGGGGGGTTAATCCCCAGTACCACCAAAAAGGAAAAAATAATTTTTTTAAAGGAATCTTCAAAGTAACAGCCAGGTGTGGTGGCACACGCTTGTAATCCCGGCATTTAAGAGGCTGAGATTGGAGGATCCAGGTTCACGGCCAGCCTCAGCTACCTAGTGAGGCACTCCACAACTTAGTGAGACCCTGTTTCAAAATAAAGAATAAAAAAAAAAATAGGACTGGTGGTATACCTTGGAGGTAGAATGCCCCTGAGTTCAATCCCCAGTACCAAAAAAAAAAAAAAAAAAAAAAAAAAATCGGGAATCTTCAAAGTAAACTCCAAGCCTGATTGGCTGCCTATCCCAATTCACTACTCTCCTCAAACAGTGCTCTCCGATTTCTGGCTGAAGCACTACAGGAAGAAAGCTTAGCAATTCTGTTTACCTTTACAAGAACTCCTTCCTCCAGGCACCCCCAACCTCTCCAAAAAGCTAACACTTTCACATTCCTCCTATCTCGCAGCCTGAAATTCTTCCCTCCTAAAAAGGGAGCCCATTAAGTTCCCCCAGCTAACTGAAGGGCGGGGGCCAGCAGACTCCCCCGGAGGGGATGCCCTTGTTAAGCAACCACTTCCACCAACGCTGCAGCCTGGCCTACACACCACGCACACTTGGGGCTGGGCTGGCACACTCCAACTTAGTGTTTTGCTGGTTCCGCTGGCCTGGTTCTGACAATGACCTTTTATGGTCTCCTGGTCTTGTTTTTTTTCTATTTCACAAGCAAATTTGTTGAGCAACCACTTGGAGGAATAGTTGGAGGCAAGATAGAGAGTAGGCAGTGGAACAGAATCAGAACATAGAGGGCAGACCTTGAAGGTCAGGACAAGAGTTTAAAATCGATCTGTCGGGCAGCAGGCGCTTGCTGCCAGCTGTTGAATTCCTTATTCTGGCTTCTGCCTCCCAGAGTGGGCTGTTCCTGGGAGGAGAAAGAACAGAACCTTCTGGCCTTTCAACATCACAGATTCACAATCAAACATTCATTCCATGTTATGAGGCCTGGCTGCAAGCTCCTGTATGGCCTGGGGTTGAATGAAGGCAACTGCAATAGCATATTTAAAATGATAAAAGTAAGCCGGGCGTGGTCTGCACACCTGTAACACCAGCACTTGGGAAGCTGACAGGAGGAGTACAGGTTCCAGGTCGGCCTCAGCAATTTAGTGAGAGCCTGTTTTGAAATTAAAAGTAAAAAGGGTTAGGGGTATAGCTCAGAGATAGAATGTCCCTGAGTTCAATCCCTAGCACTAAAAAAAGAAAAAGAAACAAAGAAAGAAAGAAAAGAAAACAAAATCAAGATATATAATTCTTTTTTTTTTTAGCCAGGTGTGGCGGCGCATGCTTGTAATCCCAGCATTTGGGAGGCTGAGACTGGAGGATCCGGGTTCGCAGCCAGCCTCAGCTATTTAGTGAGGCACTCCACAAACAACTTAGTGAGACCCTGTTTCAAAATAAAGAATAAAAAAAAATAGGGCTGTGGGTATAGCTCGGAGGTAGAATGCCCCAAGTTCAATCCCCAGTACCGCAAAAAAAATAAATAAATAAAAAATAATAAAATAGGGCTAGAGGGAGACCTAGCTCAGAGGTAGAATGCTACTGAGTTCAACATGCAGTACAACCGAAAAAAACCAAACAAACAAACAAAAAAAGTTTATTGTCAGGTAAGGCAATGTTTTACAAGTGCTTCATTGCTGCTTCATGAAGCTTATTACAAAGTTCTGGTTTTTACATAACATTTTAAACCACACCTTTAATAAACTAAACTAGTGTGTGTGTTACTGGGGAATGAACCCAGGGACGTTCTCCAGCTTTTTTTTTTTTTTTTTGAGCAAAAGTCTTGCTAAATTGCCATGCGCTGGCCTCCAACCTGTAAGCTTCCTGTCTCAGCCAAGTTCTGGAATTACAGGCATGTGCCACCGTACCAGCTTAGTTTTTGTTGTTGTTTTGTTTTTAGTACTGGGGATTGAATCCTGGGGCATTCTACCTCTGAGCTACACCCCAGTCCTATTTTTTATTCTTTATTTTGAAACAGGGTCTCACTAAGTTATGGAGGGCCTCACTAGCTGAGGCTGGCCTCGAGCCCAGATCCTCCTGTTTCAGCCTCCCAAGTACTGGGATTACAAACGTGCACCACCACGCCCGGCCAGTTTAGTATTCTTATGTCAAAAATTCTATAATTAAATTTCCCCTAAGCGAAGCTGGGTGTGGTGGCGCACACTTGTAATCCCAGTACTTGGGAAGCTGAGACAGGAGGATCACAGGTTTGCAGTCAGTCTTATCTACTTAGTGAGGCCCTGTTTCAAAATAAAAAATAGGGCTGGGGGTGTAGCTTGGAGGTAGAAAGTCCCTGGGTTCAATCCCCAGGACCATTAAAAAATAAAATTCCCTAAGCAAAAATGAAAATTCTTCATTATGTGTTCTTTTGTACCTTCAGAATATTCAATCAGGTAAATTCACAACCTAAGCAAAATAATTTAATTTGCAAAAAATAACCTTTCCTAAACTTTATACTATAGCCCACGAACATCTGAGAAAAAAGAGAAAAGGAGTCATGCACTGTGGTACACACCTGTAATCCCAGTATTTGGGAAGCTGAGACTGTAGGATCACAGGCTCAAGGCCAGTGTATAATAACTTAGACCTTTATTTTAAAATAAAATAGGGCTAAGGGTGTAGCTCAGAGGTAGAATGTTCCTGGGTTCAATCCCCAATACCACTCCCCCTCAAAAAAGAGTTGGGGGTGTAGCTCAGTGGTAGCTCCCCTGGGTTCAATCCCATGACCACCACCAAAAAAAAAAAAAAAAAAAGATAAATAAAAGAGAGCCAGGCGTAGTGGTGCATACTTGTAACCCAGCATTTGGGAGGCTGAGACGGGAGGATCCGGTTCGCGGCCAGTCTCAGCTACCTAGTGAGGCACTCCGCAACTTAGTGAGACTCGGTTTCAAAATAAAGAATAAAAAATAGGGCTGGGGGTATAGCTCAGAGGTAGAATGCCCCTGAGTTCAATCCCTGGTACCGCAAAAAGAAAAAAAAAAGAGAGAGAGAAAGAGAGGTCAAACAAGTAAGTTATGGCAGTTAGCAAATGTAAATTAGTATCTGCATGGCTATAGTAGATACTATACCTATCTCTATGTTATAGTCACATGACTATCTCTCAGTCAGTGGCTATTACTACTCTAGCTCAAGAGCAGAATGAGTCATACCTGGGTGCGAGTACCCCTGAACTTTCACGTGAGCCAGCCCTGGGCAACAATGACCAGAGGCATATAAACATCAAAGGACACTTACATAAGTTTCTTGCGAATGAGTTATGAACCACACTACATATATGACTAGGCAAATAATAATTTTGGGGGAAAAATTCCTACACTTCATTTAATGAGGGCACAAGGTACAAATACTTCCAGGGCCCCTCCCCTTCAGCTGTTTCATCTCTTCTTCCTCCTTTCTGTGAAAAAAGATCAGTGGATGCTGGGCATGGTGGCACGCCTATACTCCCAGTAATCTGGAGGCTGAGACAGGAAGACTGTAGATTCAAGGCCAGCCTCAGGAACTTAGTAAAATCTGTCTCAAAATAAAAAGGGCTAGGGATGTAGCTCAAAAGCAGAACATCCCTGGGTTGAATTCCCAGTACAAACAATAATAATAATAATAATAGTAATAATAATAACAACAATAATAATTTTTAAAAAGTGGGCTCTAAGACTCACCATGTTTCTCCTGATGTGATGGGGTAAGATACATATACCACAATCTATGATGTATGTATGCTAAAAAACTCTGCACGTGAACACAACTTAAGATTTCACTCCACCGGGCGTGGTGGCGCACGCTTGTAATCCCAGCATTCGGGAGGCTGAGATCAGAGGATCCGGGTTCGAGGCCAGCCTCAGCTACCTAGTGAGGCACTCCACAACTTAGTGAGACCCGGTTTCAAAATAAAGAATAAAAAATAGGGCTGGGGGTCTAGCTCCGAGGTAGAATGCCCCTGAGTTCAATCCCCAGTACCACACACACACACACAAAAAAGATTTCACTCCCAAGCCGGGCATGGTAGCACACGCTTATAATCTCAGTACTTGGGAGGTTGAGATAGGAGGATGTGGGTTCCAGGCCAGCCTCAGCTACTTAGTAAAGCCCTCCCTCAACTTAGTGAGACCCTGTTTCAAAATGGTGTAGCTCAGAGGTGGAATGTCCCTGGGTTTAATCCCCAATACTGAAAAAAAAAAAAAAGAAAGAAAAGAAAAGAAAAAAATTTCACTCCCAGTTAATAAAAATACAGGAAGCAGTGGACTATGTTAAATAAGACCACATGAATGCAATCAACAAAATCTAGAAGGTGTTAAAACTATAGAACAAGTGTATTCTTTCATCTAAAAATAAGTTACAAGGAAAAAATGGGGAAAAAAAAAAGGAGGGAAAGTTCATAGATTGATTAAAGAGATTCAAAAGACATATTCAACTAAATATGGACCTTGTAGGGATTTGAATAAATTATATTTTGTTTTTTAGAATATATATAAAAATATAAAGAATATATATAAATATATGTTATATATAAAATATGAGCCAAGCGTGGTGACGCACGCTTGTAATCTCAGTACTTGGGATGCTGAGACCAGAGGATCTGTCTGGGTTTGCAGCCAGTCCCAGCTACTTAGTGAGGCTCTCTGCAATTTAGTGAGAACCTGTTTCAAAATAAGGAATAAAAAATAGGGCTGGGGATGTAGCTCGGAGGTAGAATGCCCCTGGGTTCCATCCCCAGTACCACAAAATAAATAAATAAATAAAATATATATGCGTGTATGTACACATACACACACATTCTTTTTTGTGTGTAGGTGGTACTGAGGATGGAACCCAGGAGAATTCTACCTCTGAGCTACACCCCCAGCTCTATTTTATTCTTTTATTTTGAAAAAGGGTCTAAGTTACAGAGGGTTCACTAAATAGCTGAAGCTGGCCATGAACGTGGGATCCTCCTGTTTCAGCCTCCCAAGTACTGACTGGGATTACAAGCATGCACCCCCATGCCAGGCTACATACACACACATTCTGAAGTTTTGGTTTTTTATGGTGCTGGGGTCAAGCCCAGGGTATCTCAGGCATGCTAGGCAAGCATTCTATGACTTAGGTACACCCTTAGTCCTAAGCCGAGAAAATAACATTCAGTAAACACTAACCTCTAAACCACTTGGATCTCAACTTTTCCACATTTATTAATACACATTTGCAAATTTCATACTGGTAATTAGTGAATGCACACCATGTTGTATTTTTTTTTTTTTTTTTTTTGTGGTACTGGGGATTGAACCCAGGGGCATTCTACCTCCAAGCTATACCCCCAGCCCTATTTTTTACTTTATTTTGAAACCGGGTCTAAGTTGTGGAGTGCCTCACTAGATAGCTGAGGCTGGTCGCAAACCCGGATCCTCCGGTCTCAGCCTCCCAAATGCTGGGATTACAAGCATGTGCCACCATGCCCTGCTCCATGTTGTATTTTTCTGCTGACCACTTGATGCATACAAATGTTTCTTTGACATAGTCCCCCTACTGGCCATTTTGATGACACACTTTGAGCATATCCCAGAATGCTCTGTCTTCCCTGCTGCTGGGTACTTGAGCAGTTATTTTCATTTGTATCAAGAGGTCTAGAATGCCATAAGTATCTTTGTAGAATTTCTTTTTTTTTTTTTTTTTTTTTAGTACAATCCTTGGTATATTTAGAATAATAAGCAACCCATTTTAATGTTCAGGGATCAGGTAAACTTTTTCTGTAATGAATCAAATGATATATATTTCATGTTTTGCAGGCCGTAAAGTCTCTGTCATAGGTACTTAATGTTGCCCTTGCAGCTCAAAAGCAGTCATGCAAGCCGGGCGTGGTGGCGCACGTTTGTAATCCTAGCATTCGGGAGGCTGAGACTGGAGGATCCGGGTTCGCGGCCAGCCTCAGCTACCTAGTGAGGCACTCCGCAACTTAGTGAGACTCGGTTTCAAAATAAAGAATAAAAAAATAGGGCTGGGGGTATAACTCGGAGGTAGAACGCCCTGAGTTCAATCCCCAGTACCGCAAAAAAAAAAAAAAAAAAAAAAAAAGCAGTCATGCATAAACAAATGAGCAAAAGAGCATGGCTGTATTCCAATAAAACTTTATTTGTAAAAACAATTTTGAAAAATAACAAAGTTGGAGGTCTCACACTTTCTGATTTCAAAACTTACTACATACCTACAGTAATCAAACAATGTAGTACTGGCATAAAGACAGACATATTAATCAATGGAATAAAAAGAAAAGAAAGCTAGGCATGGTGGTGCACGCCTGTAATCCCAGAATTTGGGAAGCTGAGACAATTAGGTCGCAGGTTTGAGACTAGTCTCAACAATTTAGCAAGACTCTCAGCAACCTAATGCAATCCTGTTTCAAAAATAAAAAGGAATGCGGTATAGATCAGAAATAGGATACCCCTAGGTTTAATCTCCAGTGCCACCAAAAAAAAAAAGAAAAACCTGATAAAGAGTGCTTCATCAAAATTAAAAACTTCCGCCAGGCATGGTGGTGCACTCTTGTAATCCAAGCATTTGGGAGGCTGAGACTGGAGGATCTGAGTTCGCAGCCAGCCTCAGCTGCGTAGTGAGGCCCTCCGAAGCTTAGTGAGGCCCTGTTTCAATATAAAGAATAAAAAATAGGGCTGGAGCCGGGCGTGGTGGCACACACTTGTAATCCCAGCATTTGGGAGGCTGAGACCGGAGGATTCGGGTTCATGGCCTGCCTCAGCTACTTAGTGAGGCCCTCCAAAACTTAGTGAGACCCTGTTTCAAAATAAAAAATAGGGCTGGGGGTATAGCTCAGAGGTAGATGCCCCTGAGTTCAATCCCCAGTACCAGAAAAATAAAATAAAGAATAAAAATAGGACTGGGGGTGCAGATAGGAGGTAGAATACCCCTAGGTTTCATTCCTAGGATTGGGAAAAAAAAAAAAAAAAAAGGGGCTAAGGCATGTAGCTTGGAGGTAGAATGCCCTGAGTTCAATCCCCAGTACTAAAAAAAAAAAAAAAAAAAAAAAGTAAATTTATGAGCCAGGCATGGTGGTGCACACCTGTAATCCCATTATTTGGGAGGTTGAGACAAGAGGATCGAAGGTTCGAAACCAACCTCAGCAACTCAATGAGGCTCTCATCAACTTAGCAAAACCCTATTTCCAAATTAAAAAATAAAAGAGGGCTGAGAGTATAGCTCAGAGGTCAACTGCCCCTGTATTCAATCCCTACCACCAAAAAAAAAAAAAGTAGAGGCCGCTGAGTGTGGTACCTGTAATACCAGTACTTAGGAGGCTAAGACAGGACGATTTCAGGTTCCCACCCAGCCTTAGCAACATAATGAGATCCTGTTTCAAAATAAAAAATAAAATCAGGCTGGGGATGTAGCTCAGGGGTTGAATGCCCTTGAGTTCAATGTCCAGTACCACACACACACAAGAAAGAAAGGCTCCTTGGCCTGAGGCTAGCTTGCCAGACTCTGCCAGAGGACTCAAGTGAAAGCAGGCCACTCTTTCCTCAAAAGCCCCCTTGGCAATTTCACCTCCATGCATCTCCCTTCTCTCCTCCACCCTCTCTCTTTTTTTTTTTTAAATGATGTTAGAGAATGTCGTCAGGGCATCACACATGCTAGGCAAGCACATAGTTACATTCCCAGCTTGTTTTATTTTATCTTAATTTGTGATTCTCCTACCTAAGCCTCCGAAGTAGACAGAAAGGTCAGGTGTAGGCCTGCCCCCTACACCTGACCTTTCCATCTCTCCAGTAAAGTTTGGGGGTTTTGGGGGTTTTTTGTTTTGTTTTGTTTTGTTTTGCGGTACTGGGGATTGAACTCAGGGGCATTCTACCTCCGAGCTACACACCCAGCCCTATTTTTTTATTCTTTATTTTGAAACAGGGTCTCACTAAGTTGAGGAGTGCCTCACTAGGTAGCTGAGGCTGACTGAAAACTCGGATCCTCCGGTCTCAGCCTCCCAAATGCTGGGATTACAAGCGTGTGCCACCACGCCCAGATCCAGTAAAGATTTTTAAAAAGGAATATCTGAATAGGAAGACAGAGGTGACAGAATGTTTTCCTGTTTATTTCCTCAAGTATTACTGATCCAAACAAGGGAGAAATAAAAATAGAACTAAAGATTTATGCATATTACTCCTGGAAATTTCAAAATAAGCACTGCAAAGGATAAACAGTTCCTGGTGCTGTGGTTGCCGGTGTTAGGTGTTATATAACCAGAAGGGGGTGCTGGAGTTGGCCCAAGGGCCGTATCAGCCATTGGTTGGTGCTGGTGTCCTGCCCTTCTTGGAGGCTCCACTTGGCAGCCTCTTTCAGTGTGGCCCAGAAAGCAATCTCCTGGCACCTCCAGGAAGCCTGGAAGCCGAGGGTGGGAGGGAAAAATATGACCTCTGTGTCCCAAGAGGATTTGGGGGATGGAGGGGGCTGGGGATTGAACCCTGGGGCATTCTACCCCTATTCCATACCCCTAGCCCAATTTTATTTTATTTTTTAAATAGGGTCTCACTGGGCTGGCCTCAAATCTGTAGTCCTCCCATCTTAGCCTCCCAAGTGTTGGGATTACAGGCATGTGCCACCATGCCTAACTCAGAAGGTTTTTTTTTTTTTTTTTTTTTTGCGGTACTAGGAATTGAACTCAGGGGCGTTCTACCTCCGAGCTATACCCCCAGCCCTGTTTTTTATTCTTCATTTTGAAACCGGGTCTCACTAAGTTGCGGACTGCCTCACTAGGTAGCTGAGGCTGGCCTCGAACCCGAATCCTCTGGTCTCAGCCTCCCGAATGCTGGGATTACAAGCGTGCACCACCACACCCGGTTCAAAGAGGAGGTTTTTAAAGAAAAATGAAGAGAATGTGCCTTTGCTGCCTTGAGACTGTAGCCCTTGCCTCTGGATAGACCCACCATGCGCTGTCACACCCACTCCCTCTCCCCAAAACCTTCCTGGGATGGCAGCAGAGGCGCACACAAACCCTACCAGGGCCCTGCCTAAGGATGGCCACCACGAGGCAGAGGAAACCCAGAGGGCACACGTTCTGACCCACTAAAGAGGAAAAGGGCAAAAATAACCACCAGCACTTTACTCAGCTTCCTGTGTTTCAAAGAGGACTTGGATACAAACACTCCAGTGATAATCCACCTGAATTTGTTACTGTGTGTCTGCTCAGTGAGAGGGGACTCAATAAAACTGGTCCAATGACCAAACAAAAGGGTGCCAGGAGTAAGGCACCATGGCCGCACAACCGTAAATCCAGCGACTCAGGAGGCTGAGGCGGGAGGATCGCAAGGTCCAGGCAAGCCTAAGTAATTTAGGGGTGAGGGTGTAGCTCAGAGGTAGAATGCCCCTAGGTTCGATTCCTAGTACCACAAAGAAAAGAAAAGAATAAAACCTCTAGACTTAAAAAACAAAAACCTAGCCGGGCGTGGTGGTGCATGCTTGTAATCCCAGAATTTGGGACGGAGGATCCGGGTTCAAGGCCAGCCTCAGCTACCTACTGAGGCCCTCCGCAACTTAGTGAGACCCTGTTTCAAAATAAAGAATAAAAAATAGGGCTGAGGAATAGCTCGGAGGTAGAATGCCCCTGAGTTCAATCCCTAATATCGCAAAAACAACAACCACAAAAAAAACCTTTCCTTGATCTCAAATCTCCTTTCACTGTTGCCTCCTTCTTTATGCCCTTGTATAGCAAAACTTCAAGGGCTGTCTACCCTCAGGGGTCTCCGATTCCTACCACCTGTTTTTGTCTGAGCCCCATCACCGCCCCGGAAGTGCTCATGCAGGGCACCAGGGCCCTCGCAATGCTCGCCACAGCCAAGGCTGAGTCCTCACACCAGGGGGCTGCTGGCAGCCTTTAATGCTTTGGGCACTTGGTTTCCACAGCACTTTTCTCTGGTTCTCCCGCTACCTCGGTGCCCATTTCTTTTCAGTCTTCTTCCCTAGAACATCCTTAGCCCCTCTGCACCTCTCAATATTTGGTTTTGTTTTGTTTGGGGTGCACTGTCATTGCACTCCACAATGAAGTTGAGAGTGGCGGGAACACACCTGCACACAGCACTCGGTGGGCTTCCCTCCGGACCCCAGCCCGCTCCCTCCCACTCCCCACACAGCATGAGAACCAGCAGTGGTAACTTTATAACGTGAACACAGCCTTATTCGATCTGTTCCCTTCATCAAGTTCCCCTTCCACCACCCACCTCCCTAGTCTGCTAGCATCTCCCCTGATTTATCAGAAGTCCCTTTTGTTTCCCAATTTCTCTCCACCACCCCAGAACTGGAGATTGAACCCAAGGACATTCTACCTCCAAGCTACACTCTCAGCTTTATTTTTTATTTTTTTTGCAGAACTGGGGATTGAACCCAGGAGCATTCTACCTCTAGCTATAGCCCTAGCCCTATTTTTTATACTTTATTTGGAAACAGGGTCTCACTAAGTTGCAGAGGGCCTAAGTAGCTGAAGCTGAAGCTGGCCTCGAACCTGGATCCTCCTGTCTCAGGCTCCCAAGTACTAGGATTACAAGTGTGCGCCCAACTCCCAGCTTTTTTTTTTTTTTCAGTACTGGGGATTGAACTTAGGGGCATTCTACCTCCGAGCTATACCCCTAGCCCTATTTTTTATTCTTTTTTATTTTTTTATTTATTTTTTTTTTTGCGGTACTGGGGATTGAACTCAGGGGCATTCTACCTCCGAGCTATACCCCCAGCCCTATTTTTTATTCTTTATTTTGAAACCGAGTCTCACTAAGTTGCGGAGTGCCTCACTAGGTAGCTGAGGCTGGCCTCGAACCCGGATCCTCCGGTCTCAGCCTCCCGAATGCTGGGATTACAAGCGTGC
>PVLC010034841.1:0-16664 GCA_004027655.1 Graphiurus murinus | reverse complement strand
CGGTACTGGGGGTTGAACTCAGGGGCATTCTACCTCCGAGCTACACCCCCAACCCTATTTTTTATTCTTTATTTTGAAACCGAGTCTCACTAAGTTGCGGAGTGCCTCACTAGGTAGCTGAGGCTGGCCGCGAACCCGGATCCTCCGGTCTCAGCCTCCCGAATGCTGGGATTACAAGCGTGCGCCACCACGCCCGGCTCAATGCACTCTTCTAAAGCAGTAGTGCTCATAGTAGAAACTGGTTATATATGTGAATTATCAGGAACTCTGAGGATAAGGCCCAGCACAATAAGAGATAATGCCCTAAAGAAACTAATTTTGGAGGGTACTGGGGGATTGAACCCAAGGGCATTCAACCAAGCTACACCCCAGCTCTATTTTACTTTGAAATAGGGTCTTGCTAAGTTGCTGAGCACCTCACTAAGTTACTGTATACTGGCCTCAAACCTGCAATCCTCCTGTCTTGGTCTCCCAAGTACTGAGATTACAGGCATGTGCCACCATACCCAGCTGTAGGGGCCCAGAGGGAGTACAGGCTAGTGATGACAGCATGACCCCGCACAGCTGTGGACATCTGTGCATCCTGCACAGTTGTGGGTGTGGATGGTCGCCACACCATTGCAGGTGTGCATCACAATTGCACGTACATCTTGCACAGTCGAATTGCATATAGTTATGTGCAATGATTAAGCAAAATGTAACACACATGCTCACATCCCGCCAACATGGGCATGCACATTTTGTGCGAAACCTTATATAAGAAATGGGTCTGCAGAATACAGTTGCTGTTTGCTGTTTGTTCTCCTCTGGATGGTGGCTCCGCGTGCTCTTTTCCCTGGGAATCTCACCATCTGCAATCACAGCTGGCACCTGACTGGGCCCCTAACATTAGCTAAGAAATTCCTTTTAATTTTTGCAGCTAAATGGCTTATAAATAAAGTTTCATGGTATTTTTAGTCTATAGAACAAAAGGAGAATGGCTGTAATTAAGGGGAAATGTCACAGCTTAGGGTTTCCCTTTTTTCAGAACAGCCCTGAGACATCTTGGTTTGAAGTTTCTGGCCTCTTTACTGATATTTACAGAGATAGGAACATAGGATTTTCTTGGCAGATGTTGTCAGGAAAGAAGAACCAAGGGGATAAAGGTATCATTGAGTACACAGACATTACGAAGGCCTGATGGGAGAAGGTTTTGAATCGCAAGCAGTTTTGCCTACTAAAAAGCAAAACCAGGCTGGACATGTTGGCACAAGGCTGCAATTCCAGTACTTGGGAGGCCAAGCCAGGAGGATCATAAGGTCAAAGTCAGCCTCAGCAATTTAGCAAGGCTTTCAGCAACTTAGCAAGACTCTGTTTCCTAATTTTAAAAAATTTACAAAATAGGGCTAAGAGTGTAGTTTAAAGGGTAGAATGCCTCTGGGTTCAATCCCCAGCACAACGCACACACACAAAAGGAGCTGGGTGTAGCTCAGTAACAGAGCACTTGCCTAGTATGTGCCAGGCCCTGGGTTCCATCCCTACACTACAAACCAAAAAGTTAAATAAAAGGTTTTTAAAGGCTCACCAAAATTTAAGTGCCCAACACAGAAGCCACACATGAGAATATGTACCTGAAAGAGCAAAGAGGACTATATACTAAAAAGTGCTAAATTGCCTGGCTTCTGTGATTGTCTACTAGAATGCTAATCAGGGGAACCACCAAGGTAAAGATGAGACTAGAGTTTTCCAGCAAGCATAATGCCTGCTATGAAGAACCAACAGGATTTGGAGAAAGAAACTGATTGCAATGTTCATGCTGGGTTGTTGGGAGGAGACACTACCTCTAGAATTATCTGGAAGAAGTCTAAAACCAACTACATGGCTAGATATGGTGGCACATGCCTGTAACCTGAATACTTTGGAGGCTGAGGCAGGAAGATTGCAGGTTCGAGGTCACTGCTCAGTAACTTAGCGAGGAACTGTCACAAAATAAAAAATAAAAAGGGCTGGGAATGTAGCTCAAAAGAAGAATGCCCCTGGGTTCAATCTCCAGAACCACACATGTGTGTGTATGCCTGCACACACACACCTGCATGACATTTATATCACATTGTGGGGTTTTTTATTGTTTGTGGCACTGGGGATGGAGCCCAGAGGCATTCTATTCTGAGCTACATTCCAGCCCTATTTTATTTATATTTTGAAACGAGATCTCACTAAATTGCAGCGGACCTCACTAAATTGCTGAGGCTGTCCTCGAACCTGCAATCCTCCTATCTCAGCCTCTCAAGTGTTGAGATTACAGGCGTGTACCATTATGCCTGGAACATATCATATTGTTAACAAGCATCACAACTTGGGTTTGTTTACTTGCTTGTTTGTTTGTTTGTGACAGGGTCTCACTATGTTACCCAGGCTGGCCTCAAACTCATGGGCTCAAGCAGTCTCTCCTCTGCCTCTCAACTGCTGAGACTACAGGTGTGAAGCACCACACACCTGGCTTCACACCTTGATTTTAAAACCAAACTTTTACCTATTAACCTGTTTCAGATACCCACAACTTTTGATATACAGCCACAACTTCTGAGTACTTGTGAGAAGCATGAGATATGCTGTATCTGATAGAAAACTGGTCCTTTTCTGTGAGCAGGGTCAGCGATACTTGAGCAGGACAGTCAGCACGGGCTTGGCAAGACCACAAGCCCTGCACTGCAGGGTGGGATTTGCAAAAAAAAAAAAAAAAAAGAATTCCTATGTAACAAGAAAGGGAAAACCTTGAAATCCTATGTCAGTTTTACCTTTTCCCTCTGGGTGAAAGTAGAGGGGGAGGGAGTAGAAGAATGGCAGGCCAGTTCATTCTTGGTGTTGAACGTTAAGGGTTAACAAGGCCTGGGACAGGTGGCCAGAAGATGGCAACCGTTCTCCTTTTCAACAAGGGGAGAAAGAAAGCTCAATTCTGAAAATGGAAATGTAACATGGATGAGCTAGTACCGCTAGACCATAGTCATAGTGGACGAATGATTGACACCATATCCCCAAAGTGTTAATGGAGTTTTTGACAACCTAAAGAACTTGACAGAACAGTAAGTGCTGGATGAAAACATGTGAAGAGACCATTTCTTATTCATCGATGCCTTCTGTCCTCCATTGTTTAGGATGTTCCTGGAATAGAACAGGCACTTGAGAAATGTTTACTGACTAAATAAATGGTTGAAAGAATAAATCAAGCCGGGCGTGGTGGCGCACACTTGTAATCCCAGCATTTGGGAGGCTGAGACCGGAGGATCCGGGTTCGAGGCCAGCCTCAGCTACCTAGTGAGGCACTCTGCAACTTAGTGAGACCCTGTTTCAAAATAAAGAATAAAAAATAGGGCTGGGGGTATAGCTCGGAGGTAGAATGCCCCTGAGTTCAATTTCCAGGACTGCAAAAAAAAAAAAAAAAAAAAAGAAAGAATAAATCAATCAATGGACAAAGACATAGATGCCTTCTTTAGTGGATATATATTTGAAACAAATGCATTACACAACAGAATCATCTGAAGTGTTAAGTTCTAAGAATGCTTAAATAGGCACAATGACAACTTCAAGTGTGTCTCAGGAAAGAAAATGAGCTTCCTGTCACAGTAAAATAGACAACCACTTCGCAAGGCTATTGCATCACTTTGCATGGACGGGGTAAATACTAGATAAAGAGGGTAGAATGTGATATTAGTTTACTAACAGTATATTCTGTGGGATTCCCAGAATTCTCCTGAGCACCAATAACGTACCAAAAAAGAACACATAAGACCTAAAAGTGCTGCCAAACTGCTATTCCAGGCCAAGAAAAACACTGTATATCAGAAGTTCCAAACGTGGTGTTCATGAGGTCCCTAAAGTTCTATGGGAGGTTTTAACTCTCTAAAATAATATGTGAAATTTTATGTATATATGTTTGGCCTTTTGTTTTTCCTCCAAGGGTGTCCCAAAGGCTAGGAACAACCACCCTAAGAGTTTCCACAGCCTTAAGGCATCTGGCAAAAGAATGAGACGGCACTGCCAGATGTGGTGGCACACTCCTGGGATCCCAGCACTTGGAAGGCTAAGATAGGATTGCAGGTTCGAGGCTAGCCTTAGCAACTTAACGAGGAGACCCTCAGCAACTTAGACCCCATTTCAAAATGAAAAAATAAAATAGGGCTAGGGATGTGGCTCAGAAGTAGAATACAAGGAGGAGGAAGAGAAGGAGGAGGAGGATTCAGGACTACTGTGATCTTTCCTCAAAGATTTCGGTTCTGTGTGTGAAAACTTTGACTTATGAACCGGGCGTGGTGGCGCACGCTTGTAATCCCAGCATTCGGGAGGCTGAGACCGGAGGATCCGGGTTCGCGGCCAGCCTCAGCTACTTAGTGAGGCACTCCGCGACTTAGTGAGACTCGGTTTCAAAATAAAGAATAAAAAATAGGGCTGGAAGCCGGGCGTGGTGGCGCACGCTTGTAATTCCAGCATTCGGGAGGCTGAGACCAGAGGATCCGGGTTCTCGGCCAGCCTCAGCTACCTAGTGAGGCACTCTGCAACTTAGTGAGACTCGGTTTCAAAATAAAGAATAAAAAATAGGGCTGGGGGTGTAGCTTAGAGGTAGAATGCCCCTGAGTTCAATCCCCAGTACCGCAAAAAAAAAAAAAAAAAAAAAAAAATAGGGCTGGAGGTGTAGCTCGGAGGTAGAATGCCCCTGAGTTCAACTCCCAGTACCGCAAAAAAAAAAAAAAAAACTTGACTTATATCCCCTAAGAGATACCAACCAGAGATGCTGTATCCGTCAGCATTCTTGCAGCTACAATCTAAAGATGGACCACATAACTTAGAGGAAATGTTGATTTTCTTACAGTTTCGGGTTCAATCCATGTGAGGCCAGGGAGGGACCGGTGATCTCAGGACACGGCAACAGGAAGTGGATGGAGGAAGAGCACATGGGCTGCTCTCACATCATGGAGGCCAGAAGCCAGACAGCCAGCCGGGGGAGGAGGAACCACATATATAGAGAGATATTCCCCAAGACTCAGCCCCAGGGACCGCCCCCTCAAGCCACACGTACCGGGATTTCTCCACTTCTGGAATTACAACCCTCATGACTCAATTACATCAACCCTGAATATTAATAAATGAGCTCTTTAGGGGACATTCTTGCAGCTATCATCTAAATATTGATCACATAACTTAGAGGAAAGATTTCTTTTCTTAGGGTTTTGGGTTCGGTGCATGTGCGGCTGGGAACCGCGAATCTCAGGGCATGGCAGCGGGAGGCAGAGAAAGTACATGGGCTGCGCTCCTCACATCATGGAGGCTGGAAGCCAGCGAGCAAGCCAGAGGAGCGGGAATTAGATGCATATGCTCTCCAGGACCACACCCCAGGGACCGCCTCCTCCAGCCACACCCTCCGGGTCTAGTGGATTCCACCCAGGTAAATCCGTTACAGTGGATTTATCCATTTCTAGGATTATAACCCTCATGACTCAATTATATCTACCCTGAATATTAATGAATGAGCTCTTTTTTTTTTTTTTTTTTTTTGAGGTACTGGGAATTGAACTCAGGGGCGTTCTACCTTCGAACTATATCCCCAGCCCTATTTTTTTTATTGTTTATTTTGAAACAGGGTGTCACTAAGTTGCGGAGTGCCTCACTAGGTAGCTGAGGCTGGTCGCAAACCCGGATCCTCCGATCTCAGCCTCCCGAATGCTGGGATTACAAGCGTGCGCCACCACGCCCAGCTTAATAAATGAGCTCTTTAGGGGACATTTTATATCTAACTATAACAGATACTAACAAGAGATGGCAACAAGAAGGTAAGAATGAGCCCAGTGCGGTGGCACATGCCTGTAATCCCAGTACCTGCGAGGCCAAGACAGGAGGATAGCAGGTTCAAGGCCAGCCTAAGCAACTTAGCAAGACCCTCAGCAACTGAGCAAGACCCTGTTTCCAAATTTAAAAAAAAAATAAGGTTGGGGCTGTAGCTCGGAGGTAGAATGCCCCTGGGTTCAATTCCCAGCACCACAAACACACACACACGCACACACACACACACACACACACATACACACACACACACACACACACACACACACACACAAAGGTGAGGGTGGAGGGAGGAGCCAGGCATGGTGGTGCACGCCTGAAGTCTCAGTACTTGGGAAGCTGAGACAGGAGGATCACAGCTTCGAGACCAGCTTCAGCTACTTAGCGAGGCTCTCAGCAACCTAGAGAGACTATTTCAAAACCAAAAATAAAAAGGCCTAAGGGTGTAGTTCAGAGGTAGAATGCCCCCTGGGTTCAATCCCCAGTACCACAAAAATAAATAAATAAATAAATAAATAAATAAATAAATAGGAGGGAGGAGCTGGAGCAGGGACGGCTACACTGCTCAGTGGTTCTGAACAAAGCCCAACTCTGACCAGTCCTGACAGCAGTCCAACAGCGCATCTCTCCTTCCCTTTCCTACGCACCTTTTTTTTTTTTTCATCCCTACTGCCACGCTGAAAGTTGCTGTCTTAGTTCATTTTCTGTTGCTATAACTGATTAGTACCAACAACTTTGCCAAAAAAATAAAGGCCAGGCATGGTGGCGCATACCTGTAATCCCAGTACTTGGGAGGCTGAGACAGGAGGATTGCAGGTTCGAAGCCAGCTTCAGCAATGTAGCAAGACCCTGTTTCAAAACAAAAAATAAAATTGGGCTGGAGGTGTAGCTTGGAGGTAGAATGCCCCTGGGTTCAATCCCCAGTACCACAAAAGTAAATAAATAAATAAATACATAAATGAAAAATGATAGATATATAGATATAGATGATAGATATATAGATATAGATAGATGATAGATATATAGACAGATGAGATAGATAGATGATAGATAGATAGATAATAGATAATTTGGCTCACGGTTCTGCAGCCTGGAAAGTTCCAGATCAGGCAGCTGATGGGGAGTCTCTGAAGAGTTTCCTAACATAGTTCTCTCTTCTTCTAAAGCCACAGTCCCGATGGCCTTACTTAACCTTAATTACCTCCCAAACAGCCCACCTTCAAATACCACAGTCGTATTAAGTTTCCGCCTTCTTACTACCTCACAATGGGCATTAAATTTCCACAGGAGTTGTGGTGCCTGCTCAAAAAACAACCAGATGCTGAACCCACCAGGCTGAGACACGAGAGCTTATCAGAGCCATCAGGGCAGGCACCCTCCAAAAAGGAATGTACTCAAAGAGTTCATATATAAAAAGAACTCACATGCGTCTTACCTCTGGGTCACCGCAGCATGCAGCCATAGAATCCCTGGCCATGAAGTCAGAAATTTATTGGGCCCAGAATTCTAGCAGGGCCACAGGTCGCCTGGGTTTGGTCCAAGCTGCCTGGAGCCTCCCTCCTCCTAAAGAGGCTGCCCTTGAGGACTGTTTTCCTCCTCTCCCGAGTAGCTGGAGCTGCACTGCCTTTACCCACTACTTCCCAAGCTGAGATCTGTCAGGGAAGAACACAGAGGTAGGGAGAAAGGGACCAGAGAGTAGGGATTCTCTTGAAAAGACACATTCAAGCCAGCGCAGGCCTCTAATCCCAGTACTTGGAGGCTAAGACAGGAGGATCGCAGGTTCAAGGACAGCCTCAGCAACCTAGCAAGCCCCTGTTTCCAAATAAAAATTAAAAAGGGCGGGGGTGGGGGGGGGAGCCGGGCGTGGTGGCGCACGTTTGTAATCCCTGCATTTGGGAGGCTGAGACAAAAGGATCCGGGTTCAAGGCCAGCCTCAGCTACTTAGTGAGGCACTCCGCAACTTAGGGAGACCCGGTTTCAAAGTAAAGAATAAAAAATAGGGCTGGGGGTATAGCGCGGAGGTAGAACGCCCCTGAGTTCAATCCCCAGTACCGCAAAAAAAAGGGGGGGGTGCGGGGGGTAGCTCAGTAGTTGAATGCCCCCTGGGTGCCATCCTCAGTACCAAAAATAAAACCAAGAAATAATTAGTATAGTCGATTTATAATAAGCCACGGTATAATCACCTGTAAAACAGGAAGATCATAATAGCTATCTCTAGGGCCGTCGCTGTGAATATGAAAGAAGATAATGTATGGAAAGTGCAAAGTGCTTAGCACAGTACCTGGTACATAGTCAGCACTCAATGCTATTGCTCTAATTTTAGTATTGTTTTTTGTTTTTGTTTTTTGCTGTACTGGGAATTGAACCCAGGGGCATTCTACCTCAGAGCTATACTCTAAGCCCTATTTTTTATTCTTTATTTGGAAACAGGGTCTCACTAATTTGCGGAGGGCTTCACTAAGTAGCTGAGGCTGGCCGAGAACCTGCGATCCTCCTGTCTCAGCCTCCCACGTCCTGGGATTACAAGCGTGCACCACCATACCCGGCTCTAGTACTGTTCTTTTTTTTTTTTTTTTTTTTTTTTTTTTTTTTTTTTTTTTTTTTTTTTTTTTTTTTTTTTGCGGTACTGGAGATTGAACTCAGGGGCACTCTACCTCCGAGCTACACCCCCAGCCCTATTTTTTATTCTTTATTTTGAAACTGAGTCTCACTAAGTTGCGGAGTGCCTCACTAGGTAGCTGAGGCTGGCCGCGAACCCGGATCCTCCGGTCTCAGCCTCCCGAATGCTGGGATTACAAGCGTGCGCCACCACGCCCGGCTAGTACTGTTCTTTTTAAGCAGTATTAATTTGAAGACATAGAATGAGCACATGCATCAGCCCATTCCCCTCTCCATCAGCTATGATTCTGCTGGGGTTTTATATAGGACGAATGCCGGAAAGCAAGGTGGCCCTGGGGCAGCCACGTCATACAAACGATGGCCTCTTACTGAGAACATCTCGAGCACCCACCTGAAATCTCCATCTTCTAATGGATCTAGTAGGAAACCAACCAAGAGAACCTCGCAGACCTCCCCAAGTCTGACTTTAGTTCTATTTTAGTAGTGCATGCAAAGGCCTTTTTCCGGCCCCCATAATCATACCATGAATAGACAGTGTCAGCCAGGTCCCAGTTAGCTGAAAGCATCCTATCTTCATTTCTCTTCCTTCTAGTCCTTGTGGTGCATTCTGAGTCCCATCCCGGGCCCCTTGAACGCTCACGAGACTTCCAGTAATAGCATTACTGGGGGCGGGGGGTGCACTGTTGGTTTCCAGTCTCACCAGTTCTAAGTGTTCCAGATTTCCAAAGCCCTTGTGTCATCCTAGTCTCACCTAACACTGTATCCCATAGGTTTCACCAGGATGCTCACCTAGGCTATTCTACCCACACCCAATAGATCCCAGAACTCCCCAGAATAAACCCAGGGAAGAGCTGATTGGTAGACAACCTGCTTGTCAACCATATTGGTCCAGTACGGGTTAACCAAGAGAGCCCCACCCAACTCTGGTGGAACGTGCCCTCTTTCTCTGCTTCTGCTTCTGGGTTGCCATCATTGCTAGACAAAACTATGACAATCGGGCCAGCAGGGGTCTCCACTACGAGTGCAACCTTGTCAACCTCAGGTAGACCAGCCCTTTTCTGCTTAGCGATCCTTTGATTCATTTAGCTTTGATTCTGTCTGGCATTCATCATAGTGCATCATAAAAATTCCTAACAGCCGGGCGTGGTGGCGCATGCTTGTAATCCCAGCATTCGGGAGGCTGAGACTGGAGGATCCGGGTTCGCGGCCAGCCTCAGCTACCTAGTGAGGCATTCCGCAACTTAGTGAGACCCTGTTTCAAAATAAAGAATAAAAAATAGGGCTGGGGGCATAGCTTGGAGGTAGAATGCCCCTGAGTTCCATCCCCAGTACCGAAAAAAAAAAAAAAATCCCTAACATCTGGACACCTATAGGTTGGCTTGGCATTTACCAAACTTGGTTATCTATGTTAATTGTTCTAAACATTTGTTTTTCTTGGTACTGGGGACTGAACCCAGGGACATTCTACCTGCAAGCTATACCCCCAGCCCTTTTTATTTTTTACTTTGAAAGAGGATGGCTGAGGGTCTTGCGAAGTTGCTGAGGTGTGCCTCGAATTTGCTATCCCCCTGTCTCAGCCTCCCAAGTACTGGGATTTCAGGTTTGTGCCACTGTGACAAGATGCTTCTCAAACTTTTTGATCTCAAGAGCTGTTATACACAAATACTATTGAAGACCTCCAAGAGCTTTCGTTTATGTGAGTCATAGCTACTTTACTAGAAATTAAAACTCAGAGCTTTTTATTATCTAATAATTCACTTAAAATAACAATAATTCATTGCACATTAACATACCGTTTTTATGAAAAATAACTACATTCTCAAAACTTCCATTAGAAAATGATATTATTTGCTCTCTGAAAGCCTGTCTTGATAGAAGACAGCTGGATTCTCACATCTGCTTTTGCATTCAATGAACTGTTGCTATATGTTCTTTTGGCTGGAGTATAGGGAGACAATCCAACCTCTTATAGATATGTAATTAGGAAAGAGAGGGTCTCACGAACCCCCAAGAGTTCTTGGACCAGACTTTGAGAATCTCAAGTCCCAAGAGATTCTTATCATGAGAGTGGGGCATAAGCACTGTATTATATGAGGAATGTTACGAATCTCCATTTGTGTCAAGCTCCAGCCTCCTTTGGACCAGGCATTCTTTGGTCTCTCTCTGCAGATGAACCTCCCCCACATTTTACTATGGAGACTCAAATCATTCAACAGTGGCGTCCTTTCAACTGGTCCCCCCCCCCCCTTTGGTGTTTTTTTAGTTTTACTTTTTTCTTTCTTTCTTTTTCTTTTTTTTTTTTTCTTTTGTGGTACTGGGAATGGAACCTAGGGGCATTCTATCTCTGAGCTACACCCCGAGCCCTATTTTTTATTCTTTATTTGGAACCAGGATCTCACTAAGTTGTGGAGTGCCTCACTAAGCAGTTGAGGCTGGCCGCTAACCCGGATTCTCCAGTCTCAGCCTCCCAAATGCTGGGATTACAAGCGTGCGCCACCACGCCTGGCTACTTTTTTCTTTTGAAGAAAATATTTTATCGTGGCTAAAATATATATAGCACAATTTGTCATAGCATTTTTAAATGTACAATTCAGGGTCATTAATTATATTCACAATGTTGTGCAACCATCGCCACTGTATTTCCAAAGCTTTACATCACCTTAAACAAAACCTCTGAAACAATTAAGCAATATCTCATTACCCCTTCTCCCAGCCCCTAGTAACCCCTGGTCTATTTTCAGTCTCTATGGATTTTCTTCTTGTGGACATCTCACATAAATTGAATTATACAATACATAATCCTTTGTGACCGGTTTATTTCACAAAGCATGATTGGAAGGTTCATCCATATTGAAGCATGTATTGATATTGCAGTCTTTTTTATGGCTAAATAGTATTCCATTGGAAGAATGTACCACTTTTTGTGGGACTGGGGATTGAGCCTCTTAGCTACCTCAACTCTATTTTATTTTATTCTGAAACAGGGTCTCACTGGCCTTGAACCTGCAATCCCCATATCTCAGCCTCCCAAGTACTGGGATTACGGGCATGCACCACCACGCCCAGCTAAGAATATACTTGTTTCTTAATTTGTCAGTTGTTAGACATCTGGGTTGTTTCCACTTTGGGCTATTATTAATAATGCTGCTATGAATATTAATGTACAACTTTGTAAAAACACATGTTTTCATTTCTCTTGGGTATATGCTAGCAGTTTTGCTGGGTTACGTGAAACCTCTATGGTCAACTGACAGTTTTTCAAAGAGACTGTACCATTTAGCATTCCCACCAATAATATGCAAGGGTTCCAATTTCTCTACATTCTCACCACCAGTTGTTATTTTCCATCTTTTAATTATAGCCATCTTAGCCAGGTATGAAGTGGTATCTAATTCTGTATTTTAAGGTTAATATTATTTTAATTGACAACTCATAACTCAATACTTATAAGGTACAACATGATGACTTGATATATGTATATGATGTGGAATGATTAAACAAAGCTAGGTAACATAACTATTACTACAATTACTTATCTTTTATGGTGGGATATTTGAAATTTACTGTTGGGGAGGGGAGGTACTGGGGCTTGAACACAGGTGTGCTTTACCTCTGTGCTATATCCTCCCAGCCCTTTTTTATTTTTATTTTGAAAGAGGGTCTAGCTAAATTGCCAAGGCTGGCCTCCAACCTGAGACCCTCCTGTCTCAGCCTCCCAAGAACTAGGATTACAAGCATGTGCCACCACACCTGGCTGCCTAGCATTTTTTCAAGAACCAGTTGGCCATTTGCATGTATTTTTTTGCGAAATAATCTTTCTCTGTTTGGGTCCTTTGCCTTTTGTTTTGTTTTGCAGTGCTAGAGATTGAACCCAGGGTTTGGTGCATGCTAGACAAGTCTTCTTTCATTGAGCTACATCCCCACCTCCACCCATTTGCCCATTTTAAAATCAGTTTATGTATTATTTTTCTGTAGAGTTGCTTGAGTTCCATATATGTTTTGGACAGTTACCTCTTACCAAATATAGATTTGCAGCCAGGCATGGCGGCACACGCTTGTAATCCCAGTACGTGGGAGACTGAGACAGGAGGATCCGGGTTCATGGCCAGCCGCAGCTACTTAGTGAGGCCCTCGGCAACTTAGTGAGACCCTGTTTCAAAATAAAAAATAAAAAATAGGGCTGGGGGTACAGCTCGGATATAGAATGCCCCTGGGTTCAATCTCTAGTACCGAAAAAAAAAAATATATATATATATAGATAGATAGATAGATAGATAGATAGATAGATAGATTTGCAAATATTCCCTCCCATTCCAGATACAGTTTATTTATTTGTTACTTATTTTCTTTTCTATCCAGAAGATTTTAAGTTTGATGTAATCCCATTTATCTCCTTTTTCTTTTGTGTCCTGTGCTTTATGGGTCCTAACCAAAGAATCAGTGCCCAGATCAATGTGGAATATTTCCCATGTTTTCTTTTAGTATTTCTACAATTTTGAGTCTTATATTCAATTTCTTAATCCATTTTTTGCAAGATCAGCAAGTTCTCTACAATTTGGGGTGTATGCATGTATGTGTACGCATGAGCTGGGGATGGAACCCAAGGCCTCACGCATGCTAAGCACATGATCTACCACTGAGCTGCACCCCAGCCTTTCCTTAACTTCTTTCTCACACAGTCAGGAGAAGTCAGTAGGTAGTAACAAATGTCCATTGACTTGACGTGAGGGAAGGCTTACAGTGTAATTAGAGATTCACAAAGCAGACAACTCGCATTGCCTGACAGTCTTCTGTCCTTTTTCCCTGGAGGCTCTTATCCCTGTGAACGGTTATTGATTATATAGTAATGACTCAAAATCCATCAGTTGCAGGTGAATGACAAAGGAAACAACCACCAGCTCCCCAGCACTGTTCCTCAAGTTGGATCTGATGCAGGGACAGAAATCCTAGGCTAAAGAAGCTGAGCTCACTGGCTGTTTAGGAATTGGAATTTTAGAAATTGAATGGAGAAGAATGTATCATTACACTCCCTGTTATTTGTGCTACTGTATAGCAGGGAGCAATGGAAGGAGATATAAAGTGGTCAGACTTGTGTTTCATAAGATCAGTCTGGCTTCAGTTTGGAAGCTGTATTACAATGTCGGCAGGGAGGCCAGGTAACAATCTCCTGTAGTAGCTGGGCATGGTGGCACACATCTGTAATCCCAGTACTTGGGAGGCTGAGACAGGAAGATGACATGTTCCAGGCCAGCCTTAGCAGCTTAGTGTGGCCCTCAGCAAGTTAGTGCTTGTTTCAAAATAAAAAGGGCTTGGGGTATAGCTTGGAGGTAGAATGCCCCTGGGTTCATTCCCCAGCACCACAAAAGAAAAGGAAAGGAAAGGAAAGGAAAGGAAAGGAAAGGAAAGGAAAGGAAAGATTGAAGAAGGTGGGCATGGTGGCACACACTTGTAATCCCAGCATTTGGGAGGCTGAGACCGGAGGATCCGGGTTCACGGCCAGCCTCAGCTACCTAGTGAGGCCCTCCGCAACTTAGTGAGACCCTGTTTCAAAATAAAGAATAAAAAATAGGACTAGGGGTGTAGCTCGGAGGTAGAATGCCCCTGAGTTCAATCCCCAGTACTGCAAAAAAAAAAATGATTGAAGAAGACATTAGAAGATGGAAAGGCTTCCCATGCTCATGGATAGATGGAATTAATACTGTCAAAGTGGCCATATTACCAAAAACAATCCACAGATTCAATGCAATTTCCATCAAAATACCAATGTTGTCCCTCAGAGAATAAGAAAAAAAAATCCTAAAATTCATATGAAATTACAAATAATCCATATAGCCAAAGCAATTCTGAGTAAAAAGAGAAAAGCTAGAGGCAACACAATACCTAATTCTAAGTTATACTACAGAGTCACAGACACAAAAATAGCATGGTACTGGCATAAAAACAGACACATAAACCAGTGGAACAGAATAAAAGACGTAGAGACAAACCCACACAGCTATAGTCAGCTGATTTTTCACAAAGGCGTGAAAAGAAAATGCTGGGAAAAAAGACAGCCCCTTTTTTGTGATACTGGGGATTGGACCCAGTCACATTCTACCTCAGAGCTACACCCCCGCACCTTTTATTTTTTGTTTAGAAACAGAGTCTCACTAGGTTGCTGAGAGTCTTGCTACATGGCTGAGGTTGGCCTCGAACCTGTGATCCTTCTGATTCAGCCTCCCAAGTACTAGGATTACAGGTGCATGCCACCACACCCGGCTAAGACAGCCCCTTTAACAAATGATTCTGGGGAAACTGGATATCCGTATGTAGAAGAATGAAAGTAGATCCCAATCTAGTCAAGTCTTTAATTTGACTTTGCACAAAAGTCAAATTAAAATGGATCTAAGGGCCGGGAGTGGTGGTGCGTACCTATAATCCCAATACTTGGGAGGCTGAGATAGGAGGATCACAGGTTCAAAGCCAGCCTCAGCAATTTAGCAAAGTTCTCAGCAACCTAGTTAGACCCTGTTTCCAAATAAGAAATTAAAAAAAAAAAAAAAAAAACGGGCTGGGAGTGTAGCTTGGAGGTACACTTGTAGCTGGGCTCTATCCCTAGTGCCAAAAGTAAAATAAAATAAAATAAAATCTTTGCCAGTTGCTCTTCCAACTGAGAATTATATTCAGAATATATATAGAACTCAAAAAAACTGAACATCAAAAATGAAAATAACCCATTCAATAAGTGGGCAAATGAACTGAACAGACAATTCTCCAAATAAGAAGTACAAATGGCAAACAATTATATGGAAACCCGTGCAACATCTTTAGCCACCAGGGAATGCAAATCAAAGCTACACTGAGATGACACCTCACTCCAGCCAGAATGATGATCATCAAGAATGTAAATAACAGCCAGGCGTGGCGGCGCATGTTTGTAATCCCAGTACTTGGGAGGCTGAGACCGGAGGATTGCAGGTTCATGGCCAGCCTCAGCTACTTAGTGAGGCCCTCGCAACTTAGTGAGACCCTGTTTCAAAATAAGGAATAAAAAACAGGGGATGTAGCTTGGAGGTAGAATGCCCCTGGGTTCAATCCCCAGTACTGAAAAAAAACCAAAACAATGTAAATAATAAATGCTGGTGAAGATGTGGAGTCGGGTGGACGAAGGGACACTTCTATACTGTTGATGGGACTGTAAATGACTACAGCCAATGTGAAAATCAGCCGGGCGTGGTGGCGCACGCTTGTAATCCCAGCATTCGGGAGGCTAAGACCGGAGGATCCAGGTTCGCGGGCAGCCTCAGCTACCTCGTGAGGCACTCGGCAACTTAGTGAGACTCGGTTTCAAAATAAAGAAAAAAAAATAGGGCTGGGGTGTAGCTCGGAGGTAGAATGGCCCTGAGTTCAATCCCCAGTACCACAAAAAAAGGAAAAAGAAAAGAAAAGAAAGAAAAAGAAAATCAGAGCAACTGGCAAAGATTTTATTTTATTTTATTTTTATTTTACTTTTGGTACTAGGGATGGAGCCCAGCTACAAGTGTACCTCCAAGCTACACTCCCAGCTCGATTTTTTTAAAATTTTTTATTTGGAAACAGGGTCTAACTAGGTTGCTGAGAACTTTGCTAAATTGCTGAGGCTGGCTTTGAACCTGTGATCCTCCTATCTCAGCCTCCCAAGTATTGGGATTATAGGCACGCACCACCACTCCCGGCCCTTAGATCCATTTTAATTTGACTTTTGTGCAAAGTCAAATTAAAGACTTGACTAGATTGGGATCTAGTTTCATTCTTCTACATACGGATATCCAGTTTCCCCAGAATCATTTGTTAAAGGGGCTGTCTTAGCCGGGCGTGGTGCCATGCACCTGTAATCCCAGTATTTGGGAGGCTGAATCAGAAGGATCACAGGTTCGAGGCCAACCTCAGCCATGTAGCAAGACTCTCAGCAACCTAGTGAGACTCTGTTTCTAAACAAAAAAATAAAAGGTTCAGGGGTGTAGCTCTGATTTTCACATTGGCTGGAGGGTCCTCAAAAACTAAAAAGAGAGCTGGGCGTGGTGGCGCACGCTTGTAATCCCAGCATTCGGGAGGCTGAGACCGGAGGATCCGGGTTCGCGGCCAGCCTCAGCTACCTAGTGAGGCACTCCGCAACTTAGTGAGACTCGGTTTCAAAATAAAGAATAAAAAATAGGGCTGGGGGTATAGCTCAGAGGTAGAATGCCCCTGAGTTCAATCCCCGGTACCGCAAA
>PVLC010034840.1:6608-16766 GCA_004027655.1 Graphiurus murinus | reverse complement strand
GCACGCTTGTAATCCCAGCATTCGGGAGGCTGAGACCGGAGGATCCGGGTTCGCAGCCAGCCTCAGCTACCTAGTGAGGCACTCCGCAACTTAGTGAGACTCGGTTTCAAAATAAAGAATAAAAAATAGGGCTGGGGGTGTAGCTCAGAGGTAGAATGCCCCTGAGTTCAATCCCCAGCACCGCAAAAAAAAAAAAAAAAAAAAAACAAGTGTGCACCACTACACCCAGTTTGGAGAGGCTACTTTGTTGTTGTTGTTTGGGGGGCGGGTGTGTGTATGTGTGCGTGTGTGTGCGTGTATGTGTGTGTGTGTTTTTCTTTTCCTTGCAGAACTCAGGCATTCTACCTCTAAACTCTGTGTGTGTGTGTGTGTGTGTGTGTGTGTGTGTGTGTGTGTTTCTTTTCCTTGCAGAACTCAGGCATTCTACCTCTAAACTACACCCCTAGCCCTATTTTTTTAATTCTTTTTTTTTTTTTTCCGACACTGAAGATTGAACCCAGGGGCATTCTACCTCCAAGCTCCCGGATTTTATTCTTTATTTTGAAACAGGGTCTCACTAAGTTGCAGAGGACCTCACTAAGTAGCTGAGGCTGGCTGTGAACCTGCCATCCTCCTGTCTCAGCCTCCCAAGTACTGGTATTACAAGTACTGGGCCACCAGGCCCAGCTAGAAAGGCTATTTTGAAAGAGTTAATTCAAGCAGTTCCTGAAAGATGGGCAAAACTAACTCATTCTAGACAGGTCTGTCTGAGCAAGATTAAGGAGATAGGAGAATGGGAATATGTTTGGAGAACAGATTGATGGGGCTAGAGCACAAATTGGGAGGGGCATGGCCCACACCTATAATCTCAGTACTTGTGAGGCTGAGACAGGAGGATCATAGGAGGTTCAAGACCAAACTCAGCAATTTAGCGAGACTCTCAGCAACCTGGTAAGACCCTGTTTCAAAAGAAAAAATACAAAAGGCTGGGAAGTATAGCTCAGAGGTTGAATGTCCCTGAGTTCAATCCCAATACCACCAAAAAAAAAGAATAGCAGAGGTATGATGAGTGCTGTGGTCAAAAAATAGGCTGACATGAGGTCACAAAGGGTTTTGAATTCTACAACAGGAGTCTGGATTATATAAGGTATTCATAAAAGGCTACTGGGGATTCTTATTGAGAAGAATATTATAGTCAGTTCTACTGTGAAATATAATCCTGTAATCCCAATCCTTGGGAAGCTCAGACAGGAGAATCTCAAATTTGAGGCTATCCTGGGAAACTTAAGCAAGAACCTGTCTCAAACTAAAAAATAAAAAGAGCTGGAAGTGTAGCTCAGTGGTAGAATACCCCCAGGAAGGGAGGGAGGGAAGAAGGAAGGATGGATTGATTAATTGACTTAATCCTACTGGCAATGCACAGGATAGACTGTATACTGAGGAAACCAGCCAAGTATAGGGAGACATATCTGGGAGGAATAGTAATGAGGCCTGCATTCAGAAGGCCAGAGAATGAAGAACCTGCCAGAGGCAGAACAGGGCTGGGAAACTGACAGAATATGCCAAGTAAAGAGGAGAAAAAGTAAATGCAAGTTCTGAGCAGAAACCCTCTAGGGCAACAGTGGTGCTATTCGGGAAACAGAAGGAGATCCAAGTTCCTGAAAGGATATTAATTTGATGGGAATGTGTGAAATTTAAGATGTCTAACAAAATAAGAAACCAGTGAGTAGAGCCAAGTGGCAAGTACAGGACTGTGTAAGAGCATGAATTCAAAGGCAGGGCAAAGGAAAGAAACAGCAAACACAAAAGAGGCAAAGTCAGAAAGTAGAAGAGCAGCACCACCAAAGCTAGGAGGAAAGAGTTAAGGAGGATTAGCTGGTCAACAGCTGAAGAACTTGGAAAAGAATAATGATCTAAATGAGGCCACTGGATCTATTAATTAGGAGTTCACAGAGTAGTCATTGTTAAGTGTTTACGGACAGAACACAGATCACAATGAATCAGGGATCCAGGCCTCGCTGGCCTGACATTAGGTACAGAGAATATTAACCAGGACTGCTGAAAATAGGTTGTCCACGTAGTAATTTGTATGCTTTTCAATTTTTTTCTTTTTCTTTTTTTTTTTTTTTTGGTACTGGGGATTGAACCCAGAGGCATTCTGCCTCCAAGTTATACCCCCAGCCCTATTTCATTTATTTGGAAACAGGGTCTCATTAAGCTGCAGAAGGCCTTGCTAAATTGCAGCAGCTGGCTCTAAACCTGCGATCCTCCATTTCAGCCTCCCAAGTACTGAGATTACAAGTGCGACTTAACGATTTTTAAATATTCTCTCTAAATGTATCTATTTTCAGGGACTTTATTTCAGTCACATAAAAAATTGGTTTTAGCACAAACAGCAGAACACTAGTATTTACCTCATGAATTTTTATAATACAAAAATAATTTATTAAGCCAGGGGTGGTGACATATGCCTAGAATCCTAGTATTTGAGAGGCTGAGACAGGAGAATTCCAGGTTTGCCGCCAGCCTCAGCAGCTTATGGAGACTCTCAGCAACCTAGTGAGACCCTGTTTCAAAACAAAAAATAAAAAGGGTTAGGGGTGTAGCTTGAAGGTGGAATGTCACTGGGTTCAATCCCCACTACCACACATACATACCAAAAAAAAATTGTTTTAATTGTACTTACATAAAGCTGAGCATAGTAGTGCATGCCTGTAATCCCAGTACTTGGGAGGCTGAGACAGGAGGATTGCAGGTTTGAGGCCAGCCTCAGCAATTTAGCGAGATCCTGCTTCAAAATAAAAAATAAAAAGGACTGGGCGTACTTTTTCTAGCTCAAAGGTAGAAATCCCCTGGGTTCACTCCCCAGTACCAAAAAAAAAATTGTACTTAGATGCCCTCAGATCACACATGCATAATCATACTGAAGTCACATCATTAAATTATACTAACCCCCAACTCATTTGACATAAACCTTTTAATGTTCAATCATGCTGACCTATTCAGTTGTCCTGAAGCTGATCTAGGAATCTAATACTCCCCTTCTTAGATATGTAATAAATTTTGTGTGTTCTTTTCCATTAAGAAAAAATTATATGCCAAGCAGATGAATCGTGGAGAGCAAAACCAAAGTACATGATATTCTTGATCAGTTCCAAAAACACCATAAATAAGTAAGAGCCAAGCCAGGCATGGTGGCGCACACTTGTAATCCCAGCATTTGGGAGGCTGAGACCAGAGGATCCGTGTTCCAGGCCAGCCTCAGCTACCTAGTGAGGCACTCCCCAACTTAGTGAGACCCTGTTTCAAAATAAAGAATAAAAAATAGGGCTGGGGGTATAGCTCGGAGGTAGAATGCCCCTGAGTTTAATCCCCAGTACCGCCAAAAAAAAAAAAGTAAGAGCTCACTTTCTGCTGCACTAATAACACCATATGCAACCATCAGGCTATCTCTATTTCTGCTAATGACTCATTAAAATTGCCAAATTAAACAATTGGTTTATAAATTCCTAACTTATGCTGCCTTCCCTTCCTTTAAAAAAAAAATGTATCCTATGAAATATAAAATTCTGATATATTTTTTCGGGGGTGGGGTGTGGGGTGTGTGTGTGTGTGAGAGAGAGAGAGAGAGAGAGAGACACACACACACACACACACACACACACACACTGGGGATTGAACACAGGAGCATTCTACCTCTGAGCTACACACCCAGTCCTATTTTATTTTTTATTTTGAAACAGGGTCTCACTAAGTTGCAGAGGGCCTCACTAAGCAGCTGAGGCTGGCTGTAAACTTGCGTTCCTCCTGTCTCACCCTCCCAAGTACTCAGATTACAAGCATGTGCCACCACACCGGGAGTATTTTTTCTGGTTTCTAACACATCTGTAGTGACATTTAGTCATATGGTCAAAGTCATTCATTTCCATCCTCCTTTTCCCTCCCCACCAGCACCTAAAAGAAGATCTTTCATCAATTTACATAAACCTCCTTAATTAGCCATTGGAATGCATGGTGGCCAATTTTACACTCTTCACTCTGTTTTCTCCATTATTTCAGGGGCCAAGGCAAGTCATAGATTTGTTTGAAATCCCAATCACCATCATAATAGACAAATAAATCAATTTAGACTTTTAATCTTCAGGATCAACAATGATGAACAGGAAAAGCAGAGAAACTAATACATTCCTCTTCAAAACACACACATATTCTTTGTTCTTGCCCCAAATACTAAGACAGCAAATCATGCATGCCCACAAACCAAAACACAGCTGGTCTATCTAATTTTAGAAAAAAAAATAAAATAACAAGGAAGAAGAAAAAAATTCTCTCTGGAATAACTCAATCCTAAAATCATGGAAATTCAAAGAGCATAATTTGGAAAAACCAACAGCCTCAATTCTCTCCTGTGGGATACTAACTCTATCAGTATCAAATCAAAATAAACAAAATGATTTTAGAAGAGCCCACAAAAGTTTGAAATCTTCCCTTATGGGGGGAAAAAAAAAAGCCAGCTGGGCATGCACGCCTGTAATCCAACTACTTGGGAGGCTGAGACAAGGACTGCAGGTTCAAGGCCAGCCTCAGCATCCCTGCAAGACCCTCAGCAACACAGAGAGACCCTGTTTGAAAATAAATAAAATAATGCTGGGGTATAGCTCAGAGGTAGTTTGCTCCTGGGTTCAATCCCCAGTACTACTACTACTACAAGAAAGACATAGAAAGCCGGGCATGGTGGCGCACACTTGTAATCCCAGCATTTGGGAGGCTGAGACCGGAGGATCTGGGTTCGAGACCAGCCTCAGCTACCTAGTGAGGCACTCCGCAACTTAGTGAGACCCTGTTTCAAAATAAAGAATACAAAAGAGGGCTGGGGGTATAGCTCCGAGGTAGAATGCCCCTGAGTTCAATCCTCAGTACTGCAAAAAAAAAAAAAAAAAAAAAAAAAAAAATCTTGTGTCTTCAAAAGGACTTGGGGAGAAGAAATGAATACTTCACTATAGTCTATAGTCTTCTACTACCTTACTACATCAACACTGTGTTCTGGTATTGTTGCTTTTGTGTGTGTGGGGGGGGGGGGGTACTAGGGATTGAACCCAGGAACATTCTACCTCTGAGTTATACCCCCAGTCCTATTTTTTATTCTTTATTTTGAAACAGGGTCTCACTAAGTTGCAGAGAGCCTCACTAAGTAGCTGAGGCTAGCTGCAAACCCGGATAAGTACTTGGATTACAAGCATGGGCCACCATGCCCAGCTGTACTGTTGCTATTCTAAAAGTCCCAGAGAATAGAAAGTATAAATTCCAGAATGCAAAGGACTTTTTTTGCCAAATTTTAATTTCGTCATTAAAAGATGTTTTTAATGAAAATAATTTATCCTATTAAGCCAAGGTTACCTAAATAAAGAAAACTCTAAGATATAATGATACATTTACAAAAATGCTTTATGTTAACAGACCTAAATTATGTCCCTCATTGGGTTATATGGATCACCGAAAGTTCCTAAATAATTATTTGGTTAAACAAAAAAATGAGCCAGGCATGGTGGCACAGGCTTGTAATCCCAGTACTTGGGAGGCTGAGATAGGAGGATCACAGGTTCACCGCCAGCCTCAGCTACTTAGTGAGGCCTTCTGCAACTTAGTGAAACCCTGTTTCCAAAAAAAAAGAGAAAGAGAAGGAGAGGGGGGGAGACAGAGGGAGGCAGGAAGGAAGGAAGGGAAAGAGAAGGGAGGGAAGGAAGGAAGGAAGAAAATAGGGCTGGGAGTATAGCTCGGAGGTAGAATGCCCCTGGGTTCAACCCCCAGTTCTGCAAAAAATAAATAATTTTAAAAATGGATAAAGCTATTTTCTGAAAGCGTGTATATGGCAAGTAGTCCAAAGTATTCTACAATGTATCACAATGCTAAAAGTTACTTAAAATGCACCAAGAAAAAGATACAAATTCCCTAAGGTTCTAATTAATGTCTGTTATTCACCATTTGCTTCACCATATCCTCTGCTCTGCTCCTGCCCTGGGAGGATGAGCTGCAGAGATCAACACAGGCTCCCCAGCTGGGTTCTAGCAAAGGCAATTGCTAGCCAAGACCTGGGAGGAAAGTCAGGGAACCTCCCTGCCCTCACTGAGTGCCTCAAAGCCACAGCTCCCACAGGCCCTCTCCTCCACCATGCCAGCTCTCAGCTCTGTTGTCTCTCCAGAATTAAAAGCTTCTTACTGTTGCTAGTCCCCTAGGTGCTTTGCCACCCTTGTTTGTTCCCTGACCTCTACAAATAGCCCCTCTTCATTTGAACTACCAAGAAAGAAATCTCCTTCCTGTTGATACTTTGCCTGATAGACTGATAACATTAAGCCTATTTATTCTACAGTACACAATCTCGGGAGGCTGAGACCAGAGGATCCAGGTTCGCGGCCAGCCTCAGCTACCTAGTGAGGCACTCCACAACTTAGTGAGACTCGGTTTCAAAATAAAGAATAAAAAATAGGGCTTGGGGGTATAGCTCGGAGGTAGAATGCCCCTGAGTTCAATCCCCAGTACCGCAAAAAAAAAAAAAAGTACACAATCTAAAGAAATCCAAGAAAATTTTAAAAGGTTTTTAAAAAGTACTTTTTAAGTTTTTTAAAAGTTCTTAAGATCTATACAAGCACTTATATGTTATTGCAATCTGTATAGTAGTTTAAATATTAAATATAAATAACTTATTTCCAAGTGATGCTGGTTAATAAGCTAAAACAATCACTACAATTTAATTTAGTTGTGAAATTTAACACTGCTGTCTTCTCAATATAAATTGCTATAAACCACAAATAAGATTTTTTTTTAAATGAAAATAGTCTGGTAACTAATACTCAACTTCCTTCTACCACACACTGCATAGTTAATCTGAGCTATTCACTATTATTGTTAAAACCCTCCCTAAACACAGAATGAATAAAAGGTTTAAAGTGACTGTTCTCAAGTTTTGGAGGAAGTATGTAAATTAACAAGGAAGCTTGTCAAATGCTAAAACATAGGCCTCCACCCACACCTTCCTATGTATTTACCAACTCCTCACAAAATTCTGATGCACACATGAATTTCTGAACTGCTTAACAGTAGCTAACTTCAAGATTCTACCTAAATCTCTAATACATTGCTTTTTTTCCTTTTGGATGAAAAAAAAAAATCCACATTATACAAGGCAAAAAAGAACAACATCACAGTGGCATTCTGAACCATTTTTGGTCTGGCCTACTGCTGATTCTAGACCACAAAGCCAATTAAGATAAAAAAAAAAAATCAGAGTAACAATTATGTCCACCAACTATGTGCCAGGCAGTGTGATATGTGCTTTTCATGCAGTATTATCTAACTCAATCCTCACAAGAACCACACCAGGTAGGTAATATTGTTGCCCCCATTTTACAGATGAGAAACTGAAGCCCAGAAAAATTAATTTGACCTAGTTAATGACTGGCAAAAACCAAGATTCCTCGGGTGTGCCTATCCTCTAACCCAAGAACCAGACATTTGCTCTTAAATACAACTCTGGTGCCCAGTTGTGAAATCTAATTACATCTTTTCTATCAAAGGAATAGCTTGACTTGCTCCATTTTGTACAACTGCCACTGTGTAACTTTGTGCTTGTATTTTTTAAAAGACAGCATTTCCTGGAAATTTTGAGTGCCAACCCCTCCCCCAGCACCCTCTTCAGCCAATGACATAAAGATTGTGAGGCTAGGTTCCCACCAATAAGAACACAACAAGCCAGATGTGTTGGTACATGCTTGTAATCCCAGCATTTGGGAGGCTGAGACTGGAGGATCCCGGTCTCAGCTACTTAGTGAGGCACTCTGCAGCTTAGTGAGACCCTGTTTCAAAGTAAAGAATAAAAAATAGAGCTGGGGGTATAGCTCTGAGGTAGAATACCCCTGAGTTCAATCTGCAAAAAAAAAAAAAAAAAAAAAAAAAAAGCACAGAAAATAAAACATCCAGCAGTTTTCAGGATCCCTTTTTGCAAAAAGTAAAATTCACCTTGCCGAGCTGCTTTCAAATATGTGTACACTTTTCTTTCACGATGCCATAGAAATTTACTTCTAACACAGAGTTGTGGGGGAGGGATGTAAGCCTGAGGACCAAGCAGTTAGGCAAGCAATACCATCCTGTCTACCCCCCTCCAATTCCCACCACTTATACAACATGCTCTCTGGACTTTCCCCACCCATCACTCTGGCACCAAGGCCTTCCATCTACAAGAACTGCAGCACATAGTAGAATGTCAAAAGTCATATAGTCTTTCACACTACATACTAAGTACCAGGAGAGATTTAAATTTCAGTGCTACCAATTGTTGGCTAGAAGCCTGAGCAAACTTAACATCTTTGCCTCAGTTTGCTAGTCTGTAACATAATTCATAATCACATAGTGATTAACTGAGCTAATGTACACATAAAGCACTTGCTTGGCACAGTATCTGAGACAGAGCAAAAGCTCAAAAAATAACAGATACTATTAAAATTATGCTTAGCCAACACCTACTCTTATTACACCAACACAAGCTGAGCATGGTGGTGCACGCTTGTAATCCCAGCATTTGGGAGGCTGAGACTGGAGGATCTGGGTTTGCTGCCAGCTTCAGCTATCTAGTGAGGCACTCCGCAACTTAGTGAGACCCTGTTTCAAAATAAAGAATTTTTTTTAAAAGGCTGGGGGTGTAGCTCAGAGGTAGAATGCCCCTGGGTTCAATCCCCAGGACCGCAAAAATAAATAAATGTACAAAAAAAAAAAAAATAACACCAACACACAAGCCTTAAGGTCTCATCTATTTTTCTCTCAGCCTTGTTTCCTGGGACTGGGATATATTATGAAACATATTCATATTTATCAGGAGCAGGGTGGTAACAGTGCTATAATCCAATAGACTGGGCGTCTCCAGCAGACAGAAAGTTATGAAAATATTTTAGAGCAAATAACTCTTTCAGTAGCCCTCAAATTGCACCACTTTGACAACTGTCTATTTCCCAACCTCAGGGTCAGCCCTGTTGATTGCATACCAGCATGAAGAGTCTATAATTAACTTAATTCAAAACAACAAAATGTCACTCTGCACAAGGACTTGGACTTAACCACTGTGTCTCCAACACTCAGAACAATGTCTGGTCTCTGGTAGACATTCAAATGGTTTGTTTTGTTTTGTTTTTTAAATGAATGAAGACATAAAGGAATAATCAAAGACACACTTCAACCCTTTAAGTGGTCCTTTACAAAAATAGGCACAATCTGCAGATCAACACCAATGTGCCAAGTAATAAAAGTTATTCTCAGTCGGGTGTGGTGGCACATGCTTGTAATCCCAGCATTTGGTAGGCTGAGACTGGAGGATCCGGGTTCGAGGCCAGCCTCAGATACTTAGTGAGGCACTCCGCAACTTGGTGAGATCCTGTTTCAAATTAAAGAATAAAAAATAGGGCTGGGAGTGTATCTCGGAGGTAGAATGCCTGAATTCAATCCCCAGTACCGCAAAAAAAGAAAAATAAAAAAATAAAAGTTATTCTCAATATTTCCCGGGAAGTGAGGTGTGATGGTACACACCTATAATCCCAAGATTTGAGAGACTGAGACAGAAAGATCACAGGTTCAAGGACAGTCTCAGCAATGCAGTGACGTTCTCACTCTCAACAATCTAGCAAGACCCTGTTTCAAAATAAAAAATAAAATAGGCAGGAAGTGTTGCTTGGAGGTAGAATATACCTAGATTCAATCCCCAGTACCACAAAATAAATCTATCCCCAGAACATTTTTCCCCTTTCTTTTTTAAATAATATTCTTGAAAAACTCTCCAACTAGAAAAGCTAACTGCCAACCTTAGTCCATTAATCTATCAAAAATGTTAAAGTACTTCCAAAATGATGCATCCTGTCATCTTCTACCTACCATCCAAAAAATAAACAACAACAAAAAAGACCTGTAAAAAAATTTAGTGATCCTGGTTTTTCAGAATGTTCTGTACTATATGGATTAAAGCCATAAAATGGTATGTCACCACTAAAAACTAACCCGACTACTTTGGGAATACACAGAGATTCTAATCTCAGAGATGCTTCTAGATGGCTACATGATCTTGAACAAGTTACTTCATTTTTTTTTTTTTTTTTTTTTTTTTTTTTTTTTTTTTTTTTTTTTTTTTTTTTTTTTTTTTTT
>PVLC010034839.1:0-16667 GCA_004027655.1 Graphiurus murinus | reverse complement strand
GCACATGATGTACTTACACAATCATATCAAGGTCACTCACTGAAGTGAACCTGAGGGGGAGGGAGGGGGAGGGGATTGGGGTGGGAATTGGGGAAGGGGTCAAATGAGAATTGTGTGCAAATATGTTGTTAACAACTCGTACTTAACAAAGATGTATGCTATATTGCACGAATTACTACAATAAAAAATTTAAAAAAAATTTAAAAAAAAAAAAAACAGAGATAAAATTCCCTGGATTCAATCCCTGACACTAAATATAAATAGCCACCATTAAGGAAATGCCACCGAACACTACTTCACCTCTACTAGGATGGCTTTAATTTTAAAAAAATAAAATAAAATAAACAAACAAACAAAAAACAATATAACAAGTGTTGGCAAGGATGTGGAGAAACTGGAACCTCATACATTGCTGGTGGCAGTGAAAAGAGGTGCATTCTCTGTAGAAAATAGTTCAATGATTCTTCAAAAGACTAAGCATAGAATTGCCATATGACCCAGAAATCCCACTTCTAAGTGTGTACCCAAAAGAATAGAAAGCAGAGACTCAGAAGCTTGTACACCAATGTTTGTCGCAGCATTTTCTTTCTGGTTTTTTTTTTTTTTTTTTCAGTACTGGGGATTGAACTCAGGGGTGTTCTACCTCCGAGCTACATCCCCAGCCCTATTTTTTATTCTTTATTTTGAAACAGGGTCTCACTGAGTTACGGAATGCCTCACTAGGTAGCTGAGGCTGGCCAGTCACAGTATTTTCACAATAACCAAAAGGTAGAAACAACCCAGGTGTCCGTCAACAAATGGATGCATAAATGAGACGTGGTATATACATGCCACGGAATATCATTCTCCCACAAAAAGGACTGATTGTGCTACAACACGAATAAAGCTTGAAAACATACTAAATGAAAGAAGCCAGACACAAAAGGATCATTACATGATCCACTGATATTAAATATCTAGAAAAGGTAAATTCACAGAGACAGAAATCGGGTTAGAAGCTACCAGGGACTGGCGGGAGGGAAGAGTGGAGAGTTATTGCTTAACAGGTACAGAGTTTCAGTTCAAGGTGATGAATAGATTTTGGAAACCATGGTGATAGTTGCATAACATATGGCTGAGCTGTATGCTTAAGAATAGTTAAAATCAATGTAAATCAATATGTTCTAATAATTATAATAAAAAACCTGCTAAACCAAACTTTATGTTACATATTATCACAACAAAAAGATCAAGAAGTAGTTAACAAATTTTTTATTTAAGGGGAGAAAAGCAAAGCAAAAAAAAAAAAAACTTTGGAATTTATTTTATAGCTATAGATAACTAATGATAGAAAATTATGCATTTTTTTAACTTTTGTATTTGGTACTAAGGATTGAGCTCAGGGGCATTCTACCTCTGAACTATACCCTCAACCTTTTTTTTTTACTTTGAAACAGGGTCTTGCTAAGTTGCCCGGGCTGACCTGGAACTTGTGATCCTCCTGCCTCAGCCTCCCAGGTAGCCAGAATCATAGGCATGTATCACCACGCCTGGCATATTTTTAATTTTTTAATGGAATGGAAAATACAAAATGTAACATGTCACCTCTCATGAGGAGGAAAGAAGAAAGAAGCATAAGAAAAAAGCACATAGATAAATATAAACAAATTATTGTTAATGATCCAGACTTTGAACTGGGTGGTAGGTTCATGAATGTACATTATATTATTGGGCTTTGTTTAAAAAATACATATATATGCACATAGATATCGTGTATAATATTTTATAAATATAAAACATTTAAAAATCTGAGAGCCAATGTGTGGTGGTGCACATTTGTAATCCCAATACTTGGGAGGCTGAGACAGGAGGATTGCAGGTTCTAGAACAGCCTTAGCAAGTAGTGAGACTCTTATCAACCTAGCGAGACCCTGTTTCAAAATAAAAATAAAATAGAGTTGGGAGTGTAACTCGGGGGTAGAATGCCCCTGGGTTCAATCCCCAGTGCCACATAAATAAATAAATACATAATAAATAAGCAAGCAAGCTAGGTGTGGTGGCTCACGCTTGTAATCCCAGTACTTGGAAAGCTGAGACAGGAGGATTACAGGTTCAAAGCTAGCCTTGGAAACTTAGTGAGGCCCTCCACAACTTAGTGAGACCCTGTCTCCAAATAAGAAATAAAATAAAGCTGGGAGTGTAGCTCAGAGGTAGAATGCTTCTGGGTTCAATCCCCAGTGCCAATAAATAAACAAACACACAAACAAATAACTGAGCCGGCACAGTGGTGCATACTTGTAATCCCAGTATTTGGGAGGCTGGGACAGGAGAATCATAGGTTTGAGGCCAGTCTCAGCAACTTAGCAAGGCCCTCAGCAACCTAGTGAGACTCTGTTTCAAAATAAAAAATAAAATAGGGCTGGGGGTGTAGCTTAGAGGTAGAATACCTCTGGGCTCAACCTCTAGTACCAAATATTAAGAAAATAAAAATCTGAAGGAGTAAGAAACCATGTGAAAGACTTCCTAAGAGGTCCCCCTCCATCAGTGATTCAGCAGGTCTTTGTGGGGGTCTAGAACCAGCGTTTCAAATGCCTATGACTCCCGCACCCTGCTCGCACTGCAGAGAACTCTGTGACTGTGCCAGCCGTGACGGGGAGCTGCTCCTCCGTCCCTGGAATCTGGGTTTGGCTGCATGACCACTTTGGAAATAATAGCAAACATGACCCAGGGGTAAACTTGAAATGTACATGTGATCTGGGGCTTGCCTTCTCTTCCTGTTCCTGGAATCTGGAGGCCCATTGCTGGGGAATGGGAAGTCATGTAGAGGTCACAGGCATCCCTCAGTCCATTTTCCCAGAAGCCCCTGCCACAACTAACAGGGACTGGCCCAGACCAAAAGGACAGCTCAGGTCCAGGACAGCTCAGCAGGACCCATTGCTGCTTCCCAGAATCATAAGCTAAAGAGAAGGTTGCTATTTAAAGCCACTAAACTAGCCAGGCATGGTGGTACATGCTATAATCCCAGTACTTGGGAGGCTGAGACAGGAGGATCTCAGGTTTGAGGCCAGCCTCAGTAACTTAGTAAGGCCCTGTTTCAAAGCTTGCTGGGGATGTAGTTCAGAGGTAGAATTCCCCTGGGCTAAATGGGTGTGGTGGTGCAAGCTTGTAATCCCAGTACTTGGGAGGCTGAGACAGGAGGATCCGGGTTCACAGCCAGCCTCAGCTACTTAGTGAGACCCTGTTTCAATATAAAGAATAAAATTTAGGGCTGGGGATGTAGCTCAGAGGTAGAATTTTCCTGGGCTCAATCCTCAGTATTACAAAAAAAAAAAAAAAATTCCACTAATCTTTGGGAAAGTTAACAAACCTTCAACAAATGTTCACCAGTACTGGACAGCATATGAAACAGATAACATGAAGCTCCTCTGACTGAATCGGTGTGAAGGGTTAGAATCCTGTTCCCTAGCTACTGGGTCCCTCAGATGTTCTGTCCCAATTTGTTTTTACCAGCTCTTTGCCACCCAGTTGTCTTTCATGACCAGGAAGGAGGGGTTACTTCCCTGCATTTCCCAAAACCTTGTCTAAGACAATGCAACTGCAGACTGCAAAGGATCCCAGGGAACCTGAAGCGCTTTCCTCCTCTGGCATCCTCCTGTCCTGCCTCTCCTCCTTCCCCAACCCATCACCCCTCCTTCCAGAAATCATCAAACCTCAGTCCTCCAGCTGAGGCAGGAACCTGGCCTTGAGATTACTCTTGGTTAGAAACATAGGAATAAAAATGGAAACAATAAAAACTCCTTCACAGCCTCCAACCCCTTCAACTGTTACCAGGCAGAGGGAACAGGCCCCCTCAGATATAAACAAGCCAGCTTCCTCCCTAGACAGGTCAGGAGGTAGGAGCAAAGACACAAGATGTGTGTGTGTGTGTGTGTGTGTGTGTGTGTGTGTGTGTGTGTGTGTGTGTGAGTGAGAGAGAGAGAGAGAGAGAGAGAGAGAGAGAGAGAGAGAGAGAGAGAGAGAATATTAATGAGAATGAATATATGAGTTAATGGCCATTCTGCTTTTGTATCTTGCTTATATTAGGTGTAATAAATCTCTTGCTTATCCATCCCTCCCATCCCCAATTAAGTGAACAAATATATAAAGGGCTTGTAATTTCAGTGCTCAAAGCTCAGATCCAAAGCTTATCAACTCCAGCCACAGTGTCCTTTGTCTCTGGGGACCAAGCTGTGGGGATGGGCCTCCTGCAACATATCCAGAGTTTGCTAATGTCACAGCCCTTAGCTTCTTCTCTGCCCTGTTGCTGCTCCTTTCCACAGAGGGAAGGAAGAAATGAGCTTCGTTTCAATGGATTGATGGATCCCCGGGAAAGTAAGAGCATCCCTGGTCCCATGAACAGAGGGTGAGAAAGGTCCTCCTCTGGGACGCAGCCGGTGCCCTCCAAAGATATCTAATGTGAAATGCTTCACCACGTTAGAACCCTTGCCCGCTCATCAGATGCATAAAGATCTGCATTCCTCCTCTAAAGGAGGCGAGAACCCTGGTTATTCTCACTACTGTCTTGGGCAACAAAGGGGCATTCTCAGCATCCCGGCCCTAGGCATCTTTCCTGAGCTTGAGGGTGAAGAGGATCCAGCATGAAGGTCTTCACTCTTTGCTGGACTAGGCACAGCGGGAGGTGGCAAGTAGAAGAACCAGAGTTCCTAGCCATGAGAAGTGGGAATGCATTTTGTAGGGAGAACAAAATGCAAAAGAGCTTGAAAGAATAAAAAGTCAGGAGAGTAGCTGAGCGGCTGACACACAGCTGTAATGGCAGTACTCTGTAATTGCAGTACTCTGGAGGCTGAGACAAGAGGATCGCAGGATGGAAGCCAGAGTGTGGTAACTTAGCAAGACCCTGTTTCAAAACAAAAATGGGCTTTAAGTTAGTAGCCTTATCACTTACCAGATGATGCCAGAACTTTTACCGCAATCCCTTGACCTCCCATCCTCCCGCCAGCTCTTGATCTCCCAGCCCTATGCTATCCCTCTCATATACTTCACATCTGTTAGGTAGGAGGGTACACAGGGCCTAGCAGGTGGTGCAAGGAACCTCAGGCAGGAAACATAAAAGATGCAACTCTGCCATAACAAGTCAAAATGGGACGATCTGACCCCGGTCCAAGGGGCAGTTACCAAAAACAAGAAAACAGTCACAAAGGTGAACATTGCAACCCAGACCAGGAAGGTCAGTCCACACCACATGTGAGCGACTCAGTCCCACTGTTCCCAAAAGTAAGTACTAACTCCCTCCCCTGCTCTCCCTGCTATAAAATTTTTCCCTCAGACCCCTAATACTGCTGTTCTCTCATGTGAGACAGCCTGGCAGCTTCCCTTTAATAAACCTTCCGTGATTGGACCAGCCTCCAGAGTCTTTTGTCTCTTTGGTTGCACTGATCACCTTACAACATCGACATATGAAAACCTCCACAAGCCGGGGCGTAGTGGTGCAGGCTTGTAATCCCAGCATTCGGGAGGCTGAGACCAGAGGATCCCAGTTCACAGCCAGCCTCAGCTACCTAGTGAGGCACTCTGCAACTTAGTGAGACTCGGTCTCAAAACAAAGAATAAAAAATAGGGCTGGGGGTACAGCTCGAAGGTAGAATGCCCCTGAGTTCAATCTCCAGTACCACAAAAAAAAAAAAAAGAAAAGAAAACACCCACAAACATGTCTTGTTTTGTTTTTTGTTTGTCTGTTTTTGTTTTTGGTGCTGGGTATTGAACCCAGGGGCATTTTACCTCTGAGTTATATCCCCAGCTTGTGTGTGTGTGTGTGTGTGTGTGTGTGTGTGTGTGTGTGTGTGTGGTATTAGGGGTGGAACCCAGGGGCATTCTACCTCTGGGGTATACCTCCAGCCCTATTTTAGTTTTTATTTGGAAACAGGGTCTTGCTAAGTTGTAGAGGGCCTCACTAAGTTGCTGAGGCTGGCTATGAATCTGAGATCCTCCTGTCTCAGCCTCCCAAGTACTGGGATTATAGGCATGTGCCACCGCACTCATCCTCCCAACTTTTTTTTAAAAACAGGGTCTCCAATACTTGGGAGACTGAGACAGGAGGATCACAGGTCCAAGGCCAGCCTCAGCTACTTAGTGAGACCCTGTTTCAAAATAAAGAATGAAAAATATGGCTGGGGGCATAGCTCAGAGGTAGAATGCCCCTGGGTTCAATCCCCAGTACTGCAAAAAAAGCAGTTTCATCAGATAGGTATGAAAGAACTTGAAATGCAATTAAATGCTGTGCATGGTGGCACACACTTGTAATCCCAGTACTTGGAAGGCTGAGACAGGAGGATCCGGGTTCGTGGCCAGCCTCAGCTACTTAGTGAGGCTCTCTGCAACTTAGCAAGACCCTATTTCAAAATAAAGAATAAAAAATAGGACTGGCAGTATAGCTTGGAGGTAGAATGCCCTTGGGTTCAATTGCCAGTACCGCCAAAAAAAAAAAAAAATCAAAAGAATTTTCAGAAAAACAAATAATAAGAAGGAATAACTAAATAGGAGGAGGAGAAAAAAGAAAGACAAGATTCAAAAATTAGAGGAAACTGGTGCAATGGGTGGATTTGGGGAGAGAAAACATCGAACCAAGCTGTGAGATGAATTTTATGTGAAATCAGAACTTGAAAGATGTCCACTGAAAATGAAGAACCAGATTTGGAAATCATCCAGCCATAAAAACACTTTGGAAATTGTGTGAGGAGCGAGTCTATCCGGGAAATGAATGAAGTTCACGCATTCATCAAGTGTTTACCACATGCTCACAGTGTGCCCAGAGAGTAAATCAGACATATGCCCTGCCTTCCAGGAGCTGACATTCTAATGGGAATATAAAGAATAGTTAATGGATATGCAGAAAAGACACCCTTAATTGAGAGAGAGAAGTATAAAATGCATAATCAGAATCCATACAGGTGCCGACCATGAGGCCTTAGGAGTTAAAAATAGTTTGGATAGAGCAGAAATGCTGTATTTCAACAGTTCTGAAATTTTGCTATGCTTTAGAATCACCTGGGGGAGTTTTTTAAAAAGCCCTGCATGGAGGCGCACGCTTGTAATCCCAGCATTTGGGAGGCTGAGACAGGAGGATCGGGGTTGGAGGCCAGCCTCAGTTACCTAGTAAGGCACTCCGCAACTTAGTGAGACCCGGTTTCAAAATAAAGAATAAAAAATAGGGCTCGAAGGTAGAACGCCCCTGAGTTCAATCCCCAGTACCGAAAAAAAAAAAAAAAAGCCCTGGTGCTCAGGACATATCCCGTCCCTATTACATGAGACAGCATGAAGGGGGGCACCATGCAACAGTATTTTTAAAAATAGGCAGGTGCAGGGCACGGTGGCACACCCCTGTGATTCCAGTGCTTGGGAGGCTGAGACAGGAAGATCACAGGACTGAGGTCAGCCTCAGTAATTTGTAAAGATAGCCAAGTGATTCCAAGTGCAGTCAAGTATGGGAACCATGGCCATATTTCATATGCTAGAAGTTGTAAGAAAGAGAAAACTGTCAATTTAAATCTTTGACAAAATACTCGTATCATTACAGTAAGATACATCTCACTTTCTGAGCTGTTACAAGTGGAGAAACAATCAGCCTCTCCGAATTGATGGGACCATGTGGTCACAAGCACCTGGGCAGCATGGCCCATGACCCCTGTGTCTCCCCAAGGGCAGATGCGACCTTGGGATGGAATGTAGAGAACAGAGAATAGTACACGCTGTTCAAAACTGCAATGTGTCCTCATGAGAATACTAAAGAAAGAGGTTTCTGTCATTGCTCCTCTTTCTAGAATATCACCCTCTTCCCATCACCATCAACTGGGAACAGCAAGGCCCTGTCCAACAAGGACGTTGGCTCCCAGCCACACTTCTCTGAACCAGCAATCCTCAAAAATGGAGCTGCTGGCAGGCTGGCCTGCTGACATTTGTGTCCTACATATCTAGCTGTTAATCCTTTTAAAAATCGTCTCAAAGCCGGGCGTGGCGGCGCACGCTTGTAATCCCAGCATTTGGGAGGCTGAGACCGGAGGATCTGGGTTCGAGGCCAGCCTCAGCTACCTAGTGAGGCACTCCGAAACTTAGTGAGACCCGGTTTCAAAATAAAGAATAAAAAAATAGGGCTGGGGGTGTAGCTCGAAGGTAGAAAGCCCCTGAGTTCAACCCCCAGTACCGAAAAAAAAAAAGAAAAGCATCTCAAAAGTAACACCAAGCCAGGTGCCTCTTGGTACACACCTGTAATCCCAGTATTTGGGAGGTTGAGACAGGAGGATTGCAGGTTCGAGACCAGCCTCAGTAACTTAGTGAGACTGTTAGCAAACTAGCAAGTCCCTGTTTCAAATAAAGAATAAAATAGGGTTGGGGATATAGCTTGGAGGTAGAATATCCCTGGGCTCAATCCCCAGTGTCCCCCCCCCCCAAAAAAAATTAACACCACCCTAGATACTTTATAACAAGAATTTCAAGCTCTAGGCCACTCAGTCACTTAGTGTCCTCAAGCTTGCTCCCTCCCAGCAAGCAGCCAGCCAGTGCCGGGAAACCCACACTGGGAAATCCACACTGTCACAACTTCCAACAAAACATGCCTTTTCCAGGATGAAATTGGTCAAAGGTCAAAGGCAGGAGGATGTTAGTATAAATCTAAAACCTGCCTACATTCAGAATTCATATCAACCCTCCTCACTTTCTGCAACCTCTATTTAAGGTATCGAAACTCTCCTGGGTCCCCGGTGACAAGGTGGGACCGTGTTGGCATTACTCATTCATGGTTCTCAACACGCCTAGTAACATCCAGCACACACCAGACACTCAGTTCTGTTTGCTCAACAGAATGGCAAATAAACAGAACCTGGGCCCACAGAGAGCTCAGTGTGGGGGAGACACAAATACTATGGCCTAAGAACTGGGTGTGGTGGCACATGCTTGTAATTCCAGCATTTGGGAGGCTGAGACCAGAGGATCACAGGTTTGAGGCCAGCCTCAGGTACTTAGTGAGGGCCTCCACAATTTAGTGAGACCCTGTTTCAAACTAAAGAATAAAAAGTAGGGCTGGAGGTGTAGCTCGGAGGTAGAATGCCCCTGGATTCAATCCCCAGTACCACCCCCCCCCAAAAAAAAAGTCAGGCAGAGGCAGACCCTTTCTGGGTTGAGATGTTACTTACCTGGCTAGCAAACTCGCTAGCCAGCCACACTGGCCAGGCTTGGGCTCTCAGTTCTAAGTGACTGTGGAGGCCCATTAGGAACTTGGTACATCAGATGAAAACCCTGGAGCTGGGTGTGGTGGTGCACTCTTGTAATCCCAGCATTTAGGAGGCTGAAACCGGAGGATCCGGGTTTGAGGCCAATCTCAGCTACCTAGTGAGGCACTCCGCAACTTAGGGAGACCCTGTTTCAAAATAAAGAATAAGAGCCAGGCGTGGTGGCGCACGCTTGTAATCCCAGCATTTGGGAGGCCGAGACCAGAGGATCTGGGTTCGAGGCTAGCCTCAGCTACCTAGTGAGGCTCTCCGCAACTTAGTGAGACCCTGTTTCAAAATAAAGAATAAAAAATAGGGCTAGGGGTATAGCTCAGAAGTAGAATGCCCCTGAGTTCAATCCCTAGTACCACAAAAAAAGAATAAAAAATAGGGCTGGGGGTATATCTTGGAGGTAGAACGCCCCTGAGTTCAATCCCCAATACCACAAAAAGAAAACCCTGGGAAGGCAATGACTCCTGGTGGAGGTGGAGGGAGACCCTAGCTGAGGGGCACACCAAGCTGGGGAAGCCCACTGAGGTTCAGAGTGGGGGAGCCTCTTCCCAAACGGGCGCCTCTCCACCTGTATTCCAGATCACTGCAGCAGGAGGCCATGAGGAGCTGGTCCTGGGCCATCAGGGAAGGGACTGAGAGAATGGCCTCACAAAGCATCAGAGTAATGGATCTACCCCCCGCCCCTCGGTGTCAGCTAGGCCGGGAGATGTCGAACCTTCCACCCCAGCTCCTGACAGCTCTCTAGGAGGAATAGTATTAAAAAGGGCTCTGAGCCAGGCATGGTTAAGGTGCGCACTTGTAATCCCAATACTTGGGAGGCTGAGACAGGAGGGTCACAGGTGCATGACCAGCCTCAACTACTTAATGAGGCCTTGTTTCAAAATAAAATAAGCCAGGAAGAGTGGTGCATGCCTGTAATCCTGGTACTTGAGCAGTGAGACAGAAGGATCACAGGTTCAAAGCCAGCCTGAGCAACATAGTGAGTCCTTCAACAACTTAGTGAGACCCTGTTTCAAAATATAATAGGGCTAGGGGTGGAGCTCAGAGATGGAACATTCCTAGGTTCCATCCCCAGTTCCAAGAAACAGAGAGAGAGAGAGAGAGAGAGAGAGAGAGAGAGAGAGAAAGAGAGAGAGAGAGAGAGAAAGAAAGAAAGAAAGAAAGAAAGAAAGAAAGAAAGAAAGAAAGAAAGAAAGAAAGGAGGGTGGGAGGGAGGGAGGGAAGGACGGAAGGAAGGAAGGAAGGAAGGAAGGAAGGAAGGAAGGAAGGAAGGAAGGAAGGAAGGAAGGAAGGAAGGAAGAGGAAAGGAAAGGATATCTACTGGAAGGGCTAAAGACCTCTCAGATAACCTTGGCTGGAGCTCAGGAGAGCATGATCAGGGGGCCTGGGGTGAGAAGGAAGCGCCCAAACCCTCTGGGCACGGCCTGGCTCCTGGGCACACCGAGTCCAGTGACTAACAGGACAGTAGGTGGCTGCTGTTGTCTCTGTGGCATGCCTTCCGAATGGCCCTTCCCCTTGGCCTCCTCTCCCTGGCAGGAGGCCAAGGGGTGCTGATGTGTGAGCTGCCTCCCCTGCAGCCCTGCCCTTAGGGGGTTTGCCCTCGAAAGCCCCCCCAGGTGCTTGGAGGTCCCCCCGCTCAGCTTCTGCGCATGCGCCTCCCAGCCCTGACCCCGGCGTCCTGGTACGTGTGACAAGCCACGCTGACTCCACTTGCCACCTGCGTGTACACACAAAGTTCTTACAGACACTTCCCCTGTGTGCCAAGGCTCCTTCAACAGAATGGGAGGCGGAGACCAGAGGGCACCAACTGACCGGTTCAGCCCCAGCATACTGGCACCAGCGACCCACACCTGGAGGAAGAAGAAGTCCAGAGATGTGTTTAGCCAGGCAGAAAGCAAACACCATCTTTTCCAGGCCAATGCAAGACTGCCGTAGGCCTCAACCTGGGCTCTTCCCCAGCTAGGATTAAATTTGGGTGAATTCACAGTAACTTAAGGGTTACTTAACGTGAATTCACACGTTAAGGAGGTGAGGAACTGGACAGACGGAGCTGGTGCTGGCCAGTCCATAAAGCTGCTTCCGTGTGGCCCCTCTCATCTGGGCGGTGACCCTGGTCCTCAGGTCTAGAGTGGCTGCCAGAGCTCCAGTCATCATGTCCAGGATTCGGGCAGCAGATGATTTCCCAGAAATTTCACAAAATATTTTCACATATATTTGACTGAATAGAATTTGGTCATATGTCCACACCCAGCCATGATGAAGATCAGGAAATGTAGTTTTTCATCTGGGAATCTGGAATGTAGATCCATCTGCAAGACAACTAACTGATTTCTTCAGAAGTTACTAGCCTAGATTAAAAGAAACTAAACAGATGTGTGGATGAATCTTGATTGACTATGGAACCCAGGGCATTCTACCCCCAAGCTACACTTCTAGCCCAATTTTTTTTTTTAAAGTCTCACTAAGTTCCTGAGGCTGGTCTCAAACCTGAGATCCTCCTGTCTCAGCTTCCTAAATACTGGGTGGCACAGCCTATAATCCCAGAATATGAGAGGCTGAGATAGGAGGATCACAAGTTCAAAGCCAGCCTCAGCAATTTGGCAAGACTCTCAGCAACTTAGCAAGACCCTGTTTCCAAATAAAAAATAAAATAGAGGTGGGAATGTAGCTTTGAGGTAGAATGCCCCTAGATTCAATCCCCAGCTCCACAAAAAAAAAAAAAAAAAAAAAAAAAAAAAAAAAGTTGTTTTGAAGCTGGACTAGGTTGCTAAAAGTCTTGCAAAATTGCTGAAGCTAGTCTTGAACCTGCAATCCTCCTGTCTCAGCCTCCCATATAACAGGCGTGTGCCACCACGCCCAGCAAGTATTTCATATTTAACACTAATAACAATCACCTTAGGCGGGCACTGTCCTTATTCCCTTCTCATGCATTGGGAAACCAAGACACACAACAGTTACACGACTGCCCACAGCTAAGAAGTACAGAATGTTCCTGGCACTTAGTGTGCATCTCTCTTTTTTTTTTTTTTTTTTTTTTAAGTCGCTGTTAAACTGGGTGTAGTGGCGTGTTTGTAATCCCAGTACTTGGGAGGCTGAAACTGGAGGATCCAGATTTGCAGCCAGCCTCAGGTACTTAGTGCGACCCTCCGCAACTTAGTGAGACCCTGTTTCAAACTAAAGAATAAAAAAATAGGGCTGTGGGTGTAGCTCAGAAGTAAAATGCTCCTGGGTTCAATTCCCAGTTCTGCAAAATAAATAAATATATATGTATTGCTATCATAGCTGCTGGGTGTAGTGGTGCACACCTCTAATCCCAGTACTTGAAAGGCTGAGACAGGAGAATTGCAGGTTTGAGGCCAGCCCTCCCTTCATAACTTTTTTTTTTTTTTTTTTTTTTTTTTGTGGTACTGGGATTAAACCCAGAGGCATTCTACCTCCAAGATACACCCTCAGCCCAATTTTATTTCTTATTTGGAAACAGGATCTCGCTAGGTTGCTGAGACTTTCACTATTTGCTGAGGCTGTCCTTGAAACTGTGATCCTCCTGTCTCAGTCTCCCAAGTACAGGGATTACAAGTATGTACCACCATGCCCAGCTAGCCCTTGATAACTTAATGAGACCCTGTTTCAAAATAAAAAATAAAAGCCCGGAGTGCCCTTGCATCCAATCCCCGAAACAAAATAAATAAATAAATAAATAAATAAATAAATAAATAAATAAATAAATAAATAAATAAATAAATGTTGATGTTAAAATATCATTTAATCCTCCAAACCCCGGTTTTGAGGGAGGAGAAAGAAGACAAAATTGCAAGGCGAGACAAACCTGCAAACCGTCCAAGCTGACTTTCACGTCCGAGCTTCCACAGTGTGTGACAAACCTGTCCTTACCTCCCCCCCCCCCCCCGCCCTGCAGCCTAGGCTGGGCTGTTCTTTTTTTTGTGTGTGTGGTACTGAGGATTGAATTCAGGGGCATTCTACCTCCAAGCTATACCTCCAGCCCCATTTTTTATTCCTTATTTTGAAACAGGGTCTCACTAAATTGCAAGTGCCTCTCTAGGTAGCTGAGGCTGGCCAAGAACCCGGATCCTCCTGTCTCAGCCTCCTAAACACTGGGATTACAAACATGAGCCACCACGCCCAACTGGGCTGTTCTTCTGACAACCTCAATATCCCCTGTTGGTGCTTCCAGCTCTGAGAAATTACTCAGAAATTACTGCTTTTGGTTGGTAAGGAGAGGAATCAGAAGCCCCAATTCATATTTAGTCCAGTTTCAGCAAATAGGCAGGATATCAGCTCAGATTTTACAAACTGGACATGTCACATTGAACGTGAAGATTTCTAGCCGGGTGTAGTGGAGCATTTCTATAGTCCCAGTACTTGGGAGGCTGAGGCAGGAGGATCACATGTTTAAGGTCAGCAGTCAGTAACTTAATGAGACCTTGATTCAAAATAAAAAATTAAATAAGGCTGGGGATGTAGCTCAGAGTTAAAACACTCCTGGATTAAATCCCTGGCAACACACACACACTATGCCAATTTCTGCTTCTCTTTTCAAGTTAGAAGTGCTGGTCCTCCTGGGTATAGGCTATCTGGAGCTGGAGAGCAGGGTCCTCTTTCAGGTGGAGCCTATGGCCACCCATCTGTCACAGAGAGCCGGGCCAGTAGAACGCTCAGCATCCTACACACCTGATTGTCTCCCAAGAGGTACAGAACGAACCCACCGAGAATCCACTGAGCCGCCCCAGTTAAACCCTCAGCCTTCCCGGAGTGAAAGTGAACTAATTGGCTCCACTCCATGTCCCGGTCTCCTGCTCATCCTTGAGACCACCACTGTATAGTATATATGTATGTGTGTGTGTGTGGATGGGTACTAGGGATGGAACCCAGGGCATTCTACCTCCAAGTTATGTCCTCAGATCTATTTTTTTCATTCTTATTTTGAAACAGGATCTCACTCAGTTGAGGAGAGGCTCACCAATTTGCTGAGGTTGTCCTCGAACCTGTGATCCTCTTGTCTTAGTCTCCCAAGTACTGGGATTACAGGTATGTGTCACCACACCCAGCTCTTATTTTTTTTATTTTGAAACATGGTCTCATTAAATTGCTGAAGGTTGAGACCACCATTCTGTGTGTGTGTGTGTGTGTGTGTGTGTGTGTGTGTGTGTGTGGTACAATGGATTGAACCCAGGGGTATTCAACCTCTGAGCTACACCTCCAGCCTGATTTTATTTTTTATTTGGAAACAGGGTCTCACTAAGTTCCAGAGGGCCTCACTAAATTGCTGAGGCTGGCCGTGAGCCTGTGATCCTCCTGTCTCAGCTTCTCAAGTATTGGGATTATAAGCATGCACCACCATGCCCAGCTCTGAGACTACCATTCTGATGGGATGTCTTCCTGGTCTGGTCTTCATGGATAACTAGCCACAAAGTCCTAGCTATGGAACCTGACCCAGAAGCAGCCTATCAGAAAGCCAGCTGGAGCCAAGCGTGGTGGCAAGTGCTTGTAATCCCAGTACTTGGAGGCTGAGACAATCTGCAGGTTCGAGGACAGCCTCAGCAAATAGTGAGATTTTCATCAACCTAGCAAGATCCTGTTTCAAAATTAAAATATACTCAGCAAGTAGTGAGATTCCCATCAACCTAGTAAGACCCTGTTTCAAAATAAAAAATAAAGTAGGGCTGGAGTTATAACTTAGAGGTAGAATGCCTTTGGGTTCAATCCCTAGACACACACACACACACACACACACACACGAAGTTGGGAAATAGATTTTTTTCAAAACTATCTACCCATTTGATGGAAACTGCTTCAAGAAGGCCAGGAGCCAAGCCTACTGAAGTCCCCACTGGCAGGAGGAAAGGCTGGCAGAGTCCAGAGATGAGTGAGACTCGGCCTGTTCTGCCCTGCCCTGTGGCCTGGCTTAGCAGAAGCTTACGCACACAGAGGCATGCACATGCAGGAAAGGGAGCTGGATGTGGCAATCACTCTGGCTGCGGCCCTCAGTTCCTTCTCTTTTTCCACCACAGGAGACCCATGACACAAGGTATTGCCATGGGGAGGTACAGACGGAAGAGCAGAGTATTACAGTCCAGTATTTGGAAATACTAGTGCAGGGGCAGTGTACGAGAGAAGACATTCCAGTACTTGGGAGGCAGAGACAGGAGGATCGCAGGTTGGCAGCCAGCCTCAGCAACTTAGTAAGGTCCTCTGCAACTTAGTGAGACCCTGTTTCAAAATAAAAAATTAAATAAGGCTGAGGGTGAAACTCAGAGGTAGAATGCACCTGGGTTCAATCCCCAGTACCACAAAGAAACAAAGAGGGGGAGGGAAGGAACAGGTTTTCAAACAAAGCTGGAAGCCAAGCACAGTGGTACACACTGTAATCCCAGTACTTGGAAGGCTAAGACAGGAGGATCATAGGTTCAAGGCCAACTTTGGCAACTTAGTGAAACTCTCAGCAACTTAAATAAGGCTGTGGATGTAGCTCAGAGGTAGAATGTCCCTGGGTTCATTCCTCAGTGCCAAAGAATAAAAATAAAACAAATCAAACAAAGCTGGAAAATATAAACAGAGTCATTGCTCTCTGATAGCAAGTGGGCTAAGTGCTGATAACCATTGCCTGGGTACCACCACTTCTTTTTTTTTTTTTTGTGGTACTGGGGATTGAACTCAGGGGCATTCTACCTCCGAGCTATACCCCCAGCCCTATTTTTTATTCTTTATTTTGAAACAGGGTCTCACTAAGTTGCGGAGTACCTCACTAGGTAGCTGAGGCTGGCCTCAAACCCAGAACCTCCAGTCTCAGCCTCCCAAATGCTGGAATTACAAGTGTGCGCCACCATGCCCAACTCCACCACTTCTGAGGCAGTAGTCTACAGAAACACTCCAGGAAGAGTACAGGACTGTAACCCAGTCACTGCAGCACTGTTGTGACATGGAGAACTGAACCAGCCACTCTTTTCATACCTAAGCACACGCTGATATATTTACAGTGTGCAAAACCAAGGTGCTGCTAGAAAAACCAAGAAGATGTAAGGGGTGGATATGAAAAGACTCACAATAATATGTGAAAAGAGCAAGTCGTGGAATACAATTTAACTTACTAATTGCTTTCATTTAACTAATGTGAAATTGGTACTCCACTCACTGTGGAAAGCCTCGAGGGAGACCTGGTGGGATGCAAAGAAAAGATCCTGTAATTCCAGCACCTGGGAGACTGAGACAGAGGACCAGCCTCAGCAACCTAGTGAGACCCTGTCTCAAAACCAAAAAATATACCTCTACTGGGTATCTACCCAAAAGAAAGGAAACCAAACTATCAGACCAACGCATGTGTATCTATGTTTATAGCTGCACAGTTTACAATTGCCAAACTATGGAACCAGCCAAGATGTCCAACAACAGATGAATGGA
>PVLC010034838.1:0-16660 GCA_004027655.1 Graphiurus murinus | reverse complement strand
AAAGGAAACTATCAAGAACCTCAACAGAGAGCCTACAGAGTGGGAGAAGATTTTTGCCAGTTACTCTTCTGATAGAGGTCTAATATCTAGGATATACAGAGAACTCAAGAAACTCACAGCTAAGAAAACAAATAACCCAATCAAAAAATGGGCAAAGGATCTAAATAGACACTTCACAAAAGAAGAAATACAAATGGCCAATAAATGTATGAGGAAATGTTCCACATCATTAGCAATCAGAGAGATGCAAATTGAAACTACCTTGAGATTTCACCCAACTCCAATCAGAGTGGCAATGCTGGCGGGGATGTGGAGAAGTGGGAACCCTAATACATTGTTGGTGAGATTGCAAATTAGTGCAACCACTTTGGAAAACAGTATGGAGGATCCTCAGAAGAATGGGAATGAACCTACCATATGATCCAGCAATACCACTTCTGCGTATCTACCCAGAGGAATGGAAACCAAACTACCAGACTGATGCATGTGTATCTATGTTTATAGCTGCACAATTCACAATTGCCAAACTATGGAAACAGCCAAGATTTCCATCCACAGATGAATGGATTACAAAGCTATGGGATATATACACAATGGAATATTACTCAGCCATAAAGAAGAACAAAATCATGTTATTTGCTGGGAAATGGATGCAATTGGAAAACAGTATGTTAAGTGAGATTAGTCAATCACCAAGAGTTAAAAAGCATATGTTCTCCCTGATGTGCGGATGCTAGGGAGAAGAAGGGGCATAAGAGGGTCTCCAGATGAAAAAGAAGAAACTCTAGATTAGCAAAGAAATTGACTTAACTGAGGGGGATGGATGGGGGGTGGAGGGGGACACCCTAATGCACATGATGTACTTTCACAAATATATCAAGGTTAATTACTAAACTGAACTTGAGAAGGAGGGAGGGCGAGGGAGTGGGGTGGGAATGGGGGAAGGGGTTAAATGATAAATGTGTGCATATATGCTTTTATCAGCTTATACCTAACAAAGATGTATGATTACAATGTACCAATTATTATAAAAAATAAAAAAAATTAAATTAAAAAAATAAAATTAAAAAAAGAATGAAAACAAGTGTTGTATGCTTTAAACACTGTTACCTTTTTGTGTGTTTTTAGAATTTAGTACAGGCATTTTGCAACAGTGAGGTGAGCCCTTCTTTTTTGGGGTGGGAGGTACTGGGGGTTAAACCCAGGGGCATTTTACCTCCAAGTTACACCCCAGCCCTTTTTATTTTTTTAAATTTGAAACAGGAACTTGCTAGGCTGGGCGTGGTGGTGCACACTTGTAATCCTAGCATTCAGGAGGCTGAGACTGGAGGGTCCGGGTTCGCAGCCAGCCTCAGCCACCTGGTGAGGTACTCTACAACTTAGTGAGACCCGGTTTCAAAATAAAGAATAAAAAATAGGGCTGGGGGTATAGCTCGGAGGTAGAATGCCCCTGAGATCAATCCCTAGTACTGCAAAAAAAGAAAAAGAAAGAGAAAGAAACAGGAACTTGCTAAGTTGCTGAGGCTGGCCTTGAATTTGTGATCTTCCTATCTCAGCCTCCCAAATCCTGAGATTATAGGCAAGTGCCACTGTGCTTGGAGGGATGAGCCCTTCCTGAGTGGTATAAACTGTCAAAGGATGTCCAATGCCAGCTTACTTTATTACGTATAAAATCCTAATGGAACAAATGTGTATGGAGTTAGGTAGCAACAACTTTCTCCGTTTCGTTGATTTGCTTTAGCACCTTGTGAATAAAGTAAAAAAAAAAAAAAAAGATTTTTTTTCCTAATTATTTGTAGATGGTTGTAATTTGTAATACTGACATTTGGAGCATTAGTCATACAAATATAAACAACAGCAAATTAAATCCAAACAAGATTTTGTAGTTTTTATATAACATTGGCTTTAAAAATCCCTCTACTTTTCTTCATTCTCAGTTGCATTGAATAAATTACATCCAATCTGTAGTTTTCAACCCACTGACTGAAGCTGAGAACACCCTCCCTCCTTTTGAAATAAGTAATAGATTTTAGTTTTTAGAGCAGTTCCCATATAGTCCCTTAATACCTATTGCTTATAATTTCTTCCATTGTTAGCATTTTTCATAATCTTGGTATATTTGTTGCTGCTGCTGAACCTACACACACACACACACACACACACACTCTCTCTCTCTCTCTCTCTCTCTCTCTCTCTCTCTCTCGGTGTTGGGGATAGAACCCAAGGCATGTGTAGCATGTACTTCATCACTGAGCCACATTCTCAGCTCCCTGATAGAATATTATTCACTAAGGTCTGAAGTTTGTAGTTTACAGTAGGAGTCACTCTTGGTGTTGCACATCCTACAGGTTTTGGCAAAATTTTTTTTGGTTTGTTTTTGGAGATGGAATCTTCTCATGTTGCCTACGGTTGGCCTTGAGCTTGCAATCCTCCTGTCTCAGTCTCCTGAATAGCAGATTTTGACAAATGTCTAATGACATGTACCCACTGTCATATAGTATCATACATTATAATTTTACTGTCCTAAAAGTCCTATGTTTTGCTTATAGTTATCTCTGTCCCCAACTTCCGGCAACCAGTGATCTTTTTACAATCTTCCTAGTTTTATCTGTTTCAGAGTGTCCCATAGTTGGACTCAGTTTGTAGCCTTTTCAGATTAGCTTTTTTCACTTAGCAATGTACACTGAAAGTTCCTCCATCTCTCTTCATGGCTCGGTAACTCATTTCTTTTTATTACTGAATAATATTCTATTGTCTGGATGTGCATAGTTTGAAATCCTTTCATTCATTGAAGGACATCTTGGTTGTTTTCAAATTTTAGCAATTATGAATAAACCAGATATAAACATTTGCGTGCAGGCTTATGTGTGGACATAAGTTTTCAACTCATTTGGGTAAATCTAAGGGGTATGGTTGTTGGGTTGTTGGATCATATGGTCAGAGCATGCCTAGTCTTCTAAGAATCTGTGAAACTGCCTTCCAAAGTGGCTGTACCATTTTATCTTCCCATCAGCCAGCAGAAGAATGGGAATTCCTGTTCTCCCCACTTGCTGTTGTCAGTGTTTGGGATTTTGACCATTCTAATAAGTATGTAGTGGTATTGCATGTTTTTTTTAAATCTGCAATTCCCTCATGACATATGCTGTTAAGCATCTTTTCATACGCTTCTTTGCCATCTGTATGTCTTCTTTGGTGAGATGTCTGTTCAGATCTTCTACCAATTTTTAAAAGTTGGTTGTTTTCTTATTGAATTTTTAAATTATTGTGGTAAGATATACATAACACAAAATTTACCATTTTAATCAGTTTTAAATATACCCTTCGGTGGCATTAAGCACAATCACAGTGTTGTGTAGCCATCACTTTTCCAGAACTTTTTCATTATCCCAAACTGGAACTCTGTACCCATATATAACTCCCATTTCCACTCTCCGAGCTTCTGCTAAACCTCTCTTCTGCTGTGTCTTTATGAATTTGCCTGTTCGAGACATTTCATATAAATGGATTTATGCAATAGTTATCATTTGTATCTGGCAACCCCAGTCCAGTTTCTGAACATTTTTACCACCCCAGAAGTTTCCTCATATCTTTCTGCAGGTGCTCTCCATTCTCATGCCAAGCCTCAGGCAACCATTACTTTACTTTTTTTTCTGTCCCCATAGATTGGCTTTCTGAAAATGTAAGCTAAATGGAATCATGTAATATGTGGTCTGGATTTTTTCACTTAGCGTGATGGTTTGGGGTTCATCTATGTCATAGCATGTATCAGAAGTCAGTGTCTTTTTATTGCTGAAGAGTATTCCACTTTAGAAACCAGAGTTGTGTATCCATTCACTAGCTGATAGATATTTGGGTTGTTTTCAGTTTTTGGCTCTTAAGAATAGTGCTGCTGTGAACATTTGCATACATGTCTTTGTGTGGGTATATGTTTTCACTTCTAATTTCATTTCCTACCTAGGAATAGAATTGCTGAGTTATATGACAATCTTATGTTTAATTTTGACTTAAATTTAGGTTTAAATGAAACTTATGTTTAACTTTTAAAATCTGACAAACTGTTTTCCACAGTGTAAGCATCATTTTACATACCCACAGGCAATATGTGAGGGTTCTAATTTCCCTACGTCCTCACCAACACTTGTTATTATCTCTTTTTGATTGTGTAGTCACCCTAGTGGGAGTAAATCGGTATCTCACTGTGGTTTTAATTTGCATTTCCCTGATGACTAATGCTGTTGAATATCTTTGTATGCATTTATTGGCCATTAGTGCAACTTCTATGTTGAAATATGTATTCAAATATTCATTTCCTTTTCCTTTGTCCCATCAAACCTTTCGTGATAAAGTTTGATGATAAAGCACTTAGTATATTTTTCTGTATTTGCCCTTTTTTGGGGACTTTTTGTTTTAATTTGCTGTGGTCTCAGATTTATTTGACGGATCAATTTCAGGATCTCAGTGGTTCTTAGCAGGCTATTCAGGTTTCTTCTCTAGTTAGGCCATTCAGCATCAGCATCTTTCTGGGCAGATCCCACAGGCAGGGCTTCCTAATTCTGGCCAGTGTAAGCTACTGATCCCCAAATCCCCTGCTTTGACAAAATGAGAACCCCCCAGGGAAGATTGATCACCACTGAGCTACTGGAGAAAGCAACTTGTGAAGGGATGCTAATCTGATGCTGATGGTCAAAGTGGTTTTTCTAGATTTAAATTTCTGATTTGCTTTAGTTGTAATTAAAAAAATTATTACCATATGTTTCAAATTTTATATATATACATATATATAATATATATATATATATATATGTTCACTTATTTGCCACCAAGGAATGCTTTTGTTCAACAAATATGGAGCCCCTGCTCTGTTCCTACTGTGCCCTCCAAAGCCCTAGATTAGCATAAGGGCTTCTGGGCGGAGCCAACAGGTACAGAAGTGGAGGAAGAGTACACAAGGTGTGTGTGGGCCAGCAATGAGGCCAATTGTGGCCAGAGCAGAGTGATGGCAAAGGAATAGGGAGAGTCCAGGGGCCGGATCACAGGGATCTTGAGTTCTAGAAAGGACTTTGGGTTTCATTCTAAGTGTGACTGACTACCATAGGAGGTTGTGACATGCTGTTCTTTAAAAAGATCAGACAGGCAGCTGGATGGAGAATAGATGAAATGAGGCAAGAATGGGGGCAAGGTAGGAGGCTGCTATGATAGGTAAGGTAAGAGACAGTGGCATCTCAGACCAGGGTGGCAACATCAGGGGTGGTGGTCAGGTGTATTTTTGGAAATAGAGTCCATATGATTTGCTGTGTAATTGGATGTGACTCTGAGAGAAAAGAGAGAAGTCAAGAATGATTCAAATGTCTTTGGCCTGAGCAATTATGGGAATGACAGTACTGTTTTCTGAAATAGCGATTTGGGAAGGATTAGGCTTGGGGAGAAAATTAGTATGAATGAATGACATAATCTTATAGTGCAAAGACAAAGATGACACACATAGTTTGTGAATATATTGTCACACAAGAATCAACAACTATAGAGAAATATATAGACTAAAGCACTATCATCATCATCATCATCATCATCATCATCATCATCATCATCATCATTTTGGCAGTGCTGAGAGTGAACCCAGGCCCCCTCACACATTAGGCCAGTGCTCTGACACTGAGCTCTACCGCCAGTCCCAGTACTCCCTGTATTTCAACAGCTTGACATGCTTGTTTTTTCTGTGAAATTTTCATAAATGGAATTACACTATGTGAATTATTCTGTTTTGCTTTTAATACAATGTCTCAGAGGTCTTTCATGTCAGTACGTGCGCATACTACATTCTTTCTGATCACTTAGGAGGGTTCTTCGATGTGGATATACCGTAGTATATTTACCCAGGCTCCTATGGAGGATATTTGGATTGTCTCAGTTTTTCACTATTAGGAAAGTGCCACAGTGATCATTTGCATATCTGCCTCTGTGTGTGGGTCCCAGTATTTCCATGGAATAGATTCCTTCAAGTGTAATTGTTAGTCCAGTTTTACAAGGTCTTTGATATTCATTCATTGTTTAGGTCCTTTACATTTTTATAGCTAGTTGATACTCATGCTCCTTTGGGTGTGTTAGGTTATGTTTCTGGAGCTTAACCTTTTGCTCAAATTGGAAGCATCCTGAACAGGCCATTCTTTTAGGCATTGATACTGATTCTAAAAGAAAGTGTGTGTGTGTGTGTGTGTGTGTGTGTGTGTGTGTGTGTGTGTGTATGAGAGAGAGATTATAATTAATTAGATGTGTCCTTATTAGCCCTGACCCTGTCTAATATCTTTTCTGAGCTGCAGGTTTTTATGGTAAAATAGGAGATGAATAGGACTTTGCCCATATTCCAAACTCAAATTTCAGGGACAAGCAGGAAATCATGTTTCTTAGGGTGAGAACAACAGAATTAGTGGCAAAAGGAATTTTTACAAATGAGAGTCACTGGGTTTACTTATCTTCATAGGAACTCAGGGTGGAGGAAGAGAGGAAATAGTAAGGAAAACAGCTTGGCAGTGTGAGCCAGAAGCTGTCACGGCATGTTTGTGTCTGGCTCATTTCACCTTGGTTGGAAGGCACAGAGTGCTGAAGAGGGTGAGCTTGGAGACTGGGCAGTTTCCTACTATATTTAGAAAGAGGAGATTCCTGGGGTTGAGTGGTGTACGTGTGTGTTTTCCTTGCCAGATGGACAAAGGTTTGGGGTTTGGGGATTCTGGACCAAACCTTGTGAACTAGCTGGCTTTTCTGGGCCAAGCCAGTAGCTATACTTTGACTCCTATTGCTGCCACACAGGAAAAGCCAAAATAAAACCTATTTTGTGTGGTTTGTAAAAACATCACAGGTAGGTTTCAAAGCTCCTCTGATCTTGCTGTCAGATCTACTTTTCAGTCTACTCTAGGGTAATTGGAACACTGAAAATAAGAACTGACTCCTCCTGTGAGACTTCAGATAGATTTCCAGGTGCTGAGTTGAGCCTTGGATGTTTCTGTGCCAAGCGCGCTGTCAAGCATAAGGGATCAAAACCATAGCAGATTTCTGACTGCATAGCTCGTTATTATACTCGCAGGTGAGGTGTGGACAATGAGTATCAGTTGAGCAAATAAAATTTAAAAGTCAGGTTTAGTTTAATTCCTATCTGTGTTTCTTTTTTAAAAGGTGATCTAAACAGGTAATATCCTTACATGGTACACAGTTCAAAAGAGACAAAAAAAAAAAGAATGCAAGTATCCCTCCAACCCCCCTGGTCTCTTGATCTCCAGTTCTACTGGTGGCAACATTTTACCACGTTGTTAAGTATTTGCTGAATATGCATATGTCAGCAAATATATACATATATAGCAAATATATAGCATATATACACATAGCATATATACATGTAGAGGATATATGTACAGATATAGCATATGTACGTATATTTGGAAGGATGTCATATATACTGTTTTGCATGTTGTTGTAATGTACTTTAGATGTTCTATATCAGTATATATGGTGCTAACTTATTATTAACATTGCATTGTGTTCCATTATATGGATATAACAAAATTTGTGTAACCATTTCCCTTAAGATAGACATTTAGATTATTTCCAACCTTTTACCTTATAAGCAATGTTGCTAGGAACATCCTGCCACCTCTGGCATGGGTTATGTAAGTAAGTATATCTGTAGGAAGAATTCCTAGAAATGGAACTGCTCAGCGAAAAAGTACTGTATGTATATTTATCAGCTTAATAGCTATTTCATAAGAGTGTTTCTAAAAAGTTCCAAGTGAACTGAATTTTATAAATCATGATTTTAGAGCTGGATGGAAACTCACTGCTTAGACAGTTTATTACAGAGTGGTGTCAGTAATAAAAAAATACTTAGAATTTTCTTTATTTCCTTCTCCCCACTTTGTATGTATTGTTAGTTCTGGGATTAAAAACCATAACAGAGCCAGGCGTGGTGACGCACGCTTGTAATCCCAGTACTTGGGAGGCTGAAACAGGAGGATCCGGTTTGCCGCCAGCCTCAGCTACTTAGTGAGGCCCTCTGTAACTTAGTGAGACCCTATTTCAAAATAAAGAATAAAAAATAGGACTGGAGGTGTAGCTCTGAAGTAGAATGCCCCTGAGTTCAATGCCCAGTACCACAAAAACAAAAACAAAAGCAAAACCCCATAACAGAAATCATTCTCTAAAATGCAACCCAGTTGTACCCCTAGGAATCTCCTGAATGTTGGACCCCAGAGAACTTGTGTTCCTAGTGATGGTGCTGTTGAGTTCTTATCTTTGTGCAGTATGTGCAGTATTCAGGAGGCTTTGCAGGACAATCCCCTGCCTTTGATGGCTGGAGATTATGACCTTGGGCCAGTGGGCAGGCCTTCCTTGTCAGAGCAGAAGCTTCTCTGTGGACATTGGAATTCCTGGGGGCTGCTGTGTGGGCGGTGGTGGGGGGGGTGTTTCATCTGAAATCTCTCTGTTGCTGCTTCTCCCGCAGAACTTAGCTCATTCCATATGTCTCTGTGGTCTGTAATATTTCAGCTCCTGTTGGTGTAGAAGGCTACTTTTGGTAGGGGAGGGAGGGGAGTTCTGGAATGGAGCAGGCACAGTCCCCCCTCCCGGGTACACAGCTTCCTGAGAGGGGCCGGGGGAAACACAGGCAGTGCAGACACATGGATGGTTGCTGGCAGTTTGGAAGGGCATTGGGAGGGGGAGAAGAGATCTTTGGGCAAGGCCTATGAAAGCTTATCAAGCCCAGGAGGCAATGCTCCTTATGGTCAGTCATTTAAAGGTTACCTCTGTTATTTTTGCCTCACCTTTATCACTGTTTATTTACTTGGAAAAAGTCTAATTGTTAAAAAATGCATTTATTTCAAAAGGGAAGCTTATAGCATTGAGAAATCATAGGTTTGACATGTTTAGCATTTTCCCCCTAAAATATCTTCAAATAATCATTGAATTGTAATCACTACATTGAAAAGTACTTGTCATTATATTTCTTAAAATAATCACATATTTTACTAGTGATATGAGAGTCAGTCTCTGCTTAATACTATTCGAAGGCAGGAGTATTTGAAAGAATGGACACCCATCAGGCCATGGTGCCTGGGGGGGAAGGGAGATGAGGGAAGATGTAGCGCGTTACAGACTAGGGTACAAGTGTCCTGAGTAGGTGGCTCTGTGCCCGGGAATAGAGAGAGAATATGGCAGGCAGTACACTTTCCTGAAAATCCGTTTGACTCAGTGGAGTCACTGTGAGAATATTCAAACAGTCACTGATGTGTTACAGAGTAGAATGCAGGTTTCCCTGGCATTTTCCAGAGGAGATGTGCTGTGTGAATGAAGAGGAGAATGTGTAGTCCATGGCATTTGGTGACTGGTGGGGGGGGGGGAGGACAGAGGAGAGGGAGGAGCTAGAGATTTCTCCAGTGTTTCTCTACTACATCTTGGGGGGGGGTTGGCTGAACTGCAGACCATGGGAGAAGACTCATGGTGTGTGAGGGGGATGTGGCGTTAGGTAAGGTTTGCTCCTGCTGCATTGTTCTGATGGGTGAAAGGTGATAGAGAGAGATGGAAACTATGGGTATAGGTTTGGGTCTCCCCAGGTGATATTTGAAGCCCTGGGAGTGAATGAATCTATAGGGGTGAGTTGTAGGCAGTGGTTCTCAGCCTTAACTGCCTTTGGAATCACCTGAGGAGCCTGCCTCTTCTCCTCTTCCCCTAGAGATTCAGTCCTGGACGTTCTGATGCAATTTGTGTGGGTTGCAACCTAGGCATCAGGAATTTTAAAAAAACATCTCTCCATGTGATTCTAATGGGCAGCAAAGATGGTGAACACTGACACGGAGTGAGAGGAGAGAGTGGAGGCCAGAACCATGGTGTGTACCAACATGTAGCAGGTGGGTAGAAGAGGCTGGAGACAGTTTAAACAGACTAGGGGCTTTGTCCTGGCCAGTTTGGCTAAGGACTTGCCCAGAGGCCTTTGGATTTGACCTTTGGAAGTGAAACTGAAGAAAGCAGCCTCAGTACAAGAGTGGGTAATCCATATTTGCCTAGTGATATTGTGAGGAATGGATGAGAGCGGTAGGTGTTGTGCTTAGCAGTGTAAGCAGGCATGTGGTAAGTATCCTATAACTGGAACCTGCCATATTTTTATTACCAGATTATCCTTGCTATAAAATAATGCTTGTATGGATTCAGCCTGACATGACTGCAGCCATGTTGAGTTGTAACCACCATGATTGCCCCAGAGTAACCCTACTTGATTTTTCCTGCAGTGATTCTTAGAAGTGAGTGTGTATAAGAATTCCCTTATCTGTAGATTCCGGAGTTCTACCCAAGGAGATTCTGATGCATGAGCTGTGGGGCAGGCCTGGAAATCTGTATTTTCTATAGTACCATCTCCCCCATGTGGATGATTTGCACTGAGGGGATCCTTGGACCATACATGAAGAGATTCTGTATAAACCTAGTCCTCAGATTCTCTGTTCCCCTTAATGTGCACAGCCAAGCTGTCCAGCCTCACGTTGGGTCATCTCAGGTATCTGGAAAGTGTCTACATTACTGTACATCAAGGAGTGATGAGCAAGTGTTTGAGAAGTGTGGCCATTTCAGCTGGTGTGGCTTCCTACCTGGGATCCAGTTGTTCCACGAGCTCAGCCTGTGAGCCTGGCCTCTGTAGCACTGGGGTGGGGGTGGAGGAGTTCTTGAAAGGAACTTTATGGTCTTGGACAATCACAAGGCAAACAGTTTTCCCACAGTGAGTCCTGGGTGTGCTTGTCAGGGTTAAAGTCATTTGGGGTCAGAGCCTATAATTATCTTGCACATTTTTTTCCTTTAGAAACACTCAGGAAGCATAATGAGCTGGCTGAGCAGTCACATAGAAAGGGGAACTTGGGGTTTGGGAAGAGCCTGGCCGATGGCTCTGTAGTGGAGGTGCCCTACCAGAGCGTTGTTCTCCCCCTCCTGCCATGGAGGTGCCTTGGGGCCACTCATTTCTGGCAAAGGCTCCTGCTCCTCACGTGCCTATCTCTGTTCTGATCTCCAGTGGTTCTCAGCCCCCCTAAGAAGACTGGGTGACTGAGCAGGCCACAACTGCTGCTGGTGAGACCCTAAGGTGTTACCATGAGATGAGCCTGCCATTTACTTAAGAAATTCTGTGGGCAGTTCTTCCAAAGACAGAGGCTTTTTGCTTTTGTGTGGGAGTGGTGCCGAGATGTTTGACACAGGCTCTACCCTGGGCTGCTTATCCCCCAGATCATTGGGCACATATCCTGCTGTGTACTATATGACTTTGTGGGAAGGGCAGGGAGTGGGGACCCATACCTCTATATCTGCAGGCATAGGTTCCCAGCTGCTCCTGCACCTGCATCTGCTGGCCAGGCCTTGTCTCCTGGCCCCCTGGTGGCTGTCTCCCGGCCCCCTGACCTAAGCCTCCCTGAGCTCAAGCTACCATGTTGCCAGCTCTGTTTAGAGCAGCAAGATGATTCTCTGTCTGGAAAGAAACCCTGTTTCCTCTTTATGTAGCCAGCATGCTTGTAATAAGTTCCCCAGCAGGGAAGCTCTGCTCCATTGCATAGGAAATTGGAGTGGAACTGATAGCTTTTGGCCTCAGTGTCTTTAGGGAGAAGACTTTGGCTTGCTTCTCCACTCCCCCACCTCTTTTGGCCAGTGTGACTTCATACCATCACAGTACCACAGGGCTTGGGGTTTTGTGCTTGAAGCAGCACTGAATTCATGCATGAAGATCGCCAGCTGAGGATAACTACAATTTGGCTTATTTTCACAAATCTGGGTTCTAAATCTTGGAGTCGATTCCCTACCCCCTAAAACTGAGTCTCTTTAAGAAAGAAGATTGAAGTGTTTCTTGATGGTGTGATGGTTATCTTACAGGAGAAACTTGTCGCATCAGGCCAGAGAAGGGTGACTCATACTTCTTATTACACCACCTCAATCAGAGTATTACTGAGTTCCCCATGTGGGCTGGGAGGGGGGGAGCTTGCAGATCCTTCCTGAGGATTAAAAGATAGCTTTATTGAAATATGATTCACATGTCACAGAATTTACCCATTTACAGCATGCAATTCAATAGCTTTAGCTTTTCAGTATATCCACAGAATTTTGCATCTATCTCCACAATTTAGGACATTTTCATCATCCCTCAAAGAAACCTGGACTTTCTAGCTGTTATTTCCTATACTTCCCATTCCTCCAGTCCCAGTTTTTTTTTTTTTTTAAATATACTTTCATTAAAGTGCATTATAATTATACATCAAAATGAGGTTCAAAGCGATACAAACATACATGCACACAGCACTTAGTGAGTTTCCCGCTGGATCCCACCCCGCTCCCACTCTCTCTCTCTGCATGACAGTGAGATTGGTAGTGTGATACTTTCCTCTATGAACATATCATTGCTTGAACTGTTGCCTTCCTTTTCTCCCTCTCTGCCTCCCTCCACCAAACCCTTTCCACTATTCTGCTGGTCTCTCTCCTCATTTATCTAAAGTTCCTTTCGTTTCTGATTTTCTCTTTGGCTTCCACATATGAGACAAAACATATGACACTTGACTTTCTGAGACTCGCTGATCTCACTTAGCATAATATTCTCTAGTTCCATCTGTTTTCCTGCAAATGACATAATTTTGTTCTTTATGGCCCAGTATAGGATTTTTAACCCATGGCTTCAAGGGTGGCGCTCTGTTGTCTGCTTTGTCCCTTGATCTTGTTGAGCCACATATTCTGTTCCTTCTATGCAGCTAAACAGTTTGCAGCTTCTGAGAGTGCTGTGATTTCAGTGCCAGGTCCAAGGACCCTGGCACTGTCCTTGCTCTTCACTCTCTGACAGATTTGCGAGTAATGCCACAGGCCTAATTCACATTAATTGCCAAGGGTACCTGTAGGTCTCCGGTTAGCCCTTCTTTCGTCCTTCCCTTCCCTTGGTGCTGAGCTTGCTTTGGAGAGAGTAATTTCCTGGTTGACAGTGGGAAGGAAGAGCCTCAGATCCAGGAGGTAGATGCATTGTTTTCAGTAAAAGGACTTTTGTTTGTGTGTGTGTGTGCGTGTGTGTGTGCGCGCATGTGTGTGTGCATGCACACTGCTGGGAATCAAATCTTCAGCCACATGAATGCTAAGCAAGTGAGCCACACCCCCAACCAGAGGAACTTTTGTCTTTACAGAGAATAACGAATTCTGGTAATATTCTGATTTGAATAGTTGCATTTGGGGGGTTTTAGCTTTAACTGTTTTAAGAACTATTAATGAAGTAGACTTCTTATATGCTGAAATGGCAATGACTTGAAGGGTATCTAAGGCCTCACAGAAAAGCCCTTTTCCTCACTAAGGACCTTTATTGCTCTTGGGAATTTCAGTCCACATGCAGAGAACATGTTCTCTACCATCTGCATGTTCGCTCTTCCCTCATTTGCTGCTTTCTCTTCTTTTCCTTCTCCTCTCATTCTTTCACTATGGCTGGCTGCCCTTCTCCTGTCCCCAGCTTGTCTTGCCAAAGGACCAAAGAGCTGACCCTCTGATAACTTGATTATAAGGAAAACAAAGCCCGTTGTCAATGGAGAGATGTGATCGATTGCTTGGAGTAACACAAATCATAGCCTCCTGGATTAGAGCCTATGACTCTGTAGACCCTCCAAGTCTAGGTTGCAAGGGATCAAGTCTTGGTAAACAACCCTGCCTAGGGCTCCTTTCCTGTTCTAGTTCCTGTGTTGTGTTCCAGAGGTGAAAGGACCTGCTCAGAACTAGGGTGGGTACATGATGTCCAGCTCCCTTATCAACAGGAACATTTACCTGCTTACTTATGCTTCTCTGATGGGACCTGATACAAGTCTCAAGTTTCCCTTTTTTTTTTTTTTTTTTAATCATTGGACTGAGACAGTGCTGTTAAAATCATCTTTCACAAAGTAGGTTAATGATTTATATTTCCAGAAGAAAATTTGGGGTCAAGGAATGAGATCTCGTTATTTAGGTTAGTTGAACATCTTCAGATATAATTATGTATTTGTAAGACTACCTAGGGACTTAGGAACCTATTTGGAATAGGTCAGGAAACTGGGTGTGAGATCTGAGTCTGCAGGTACTCCGTCTAGGATCTCCAGGAGAAACATATTTTAGACATAAGTATGTGTGTCGGGGATAAGATCCATGGCTTATAGCTCCTCCTTTAAGCTGCCAGTGCACAGTTCACAAAGCCATCACCACCCAAATAAGCAGGCTGCCCCTACCTTCCTCTGAGGCATATGTTGCCCTGTCTTTCTCTTTGCATAGGTTAGTCATTTTAAACATATCCATAACTTGCATTTTTTCTGATTAGACAGGTAATACATGTTCATTAGTGAAAATTTAGAAATTACAGATGAATAAAAGAAGAAAATGCAAATTATGCCAATAGTACTGACTAGAGATAGTCATTTTGGTTTTATAACCTTTTCTACTGAATAGCTCATGAACATCTTTCCATATCATTAGCTGCTCTCTAAGATGGTTTTTAGTGGCTACATAATATTCCAGGTATGCTGTGTTAAAAGTTTTTGAACCAGAGACCTACTTTTGGACATTAGGGCTTCTCTCTTTTTTTTTTTTTTTCATGTTTATTAACCAATCTATAATGCATGTCCTTATAAACACGTGGTATCTCTTTAAGATAAATTTGTATAGGCTGCTCTTATGTTTCATGTTTTTAAGATCAGCTCTTTTCTCTCTGCCTGCCCCTCTTGTTTTTTCGTTGCTGGCCAAGTAGGACCTTGGGAACAAAGAAAAGATACTTTTGCAGAATGCCAAAGGAAAAAAAAATACCTTTGCAGAATGTTGGAAACATGTTGTTAAATTTTTTTGAACCATAATGATAGTAATGGCATATCTACCACCATTTGAACAGATACTTCTGTTAAATGCTTTACAAACTCCACCCCCCCTGCCAACCCCTTTTGGTGCTGAGGCTCAAACCCAGGCCCGTGCACATGCTAGCTCTATCACTGAGCTATACCCAACCCAAACTTTATTTCACTCAACCTTCATAATAGTCTCATGAGGTATGTTGTCCTGCTACGTCTGTTTATAGACAAAAACACTGAAGCAGAGAAAGAGTAAGTAACTCCTGCACTAAAAAGTGTTGGAGTCAGGATCTGAACCGTTATATACGCCAGCCCTTTTCCTTTTAACCAGTGTTATGCCACTGACTATAAAATCTCAGCCCAGCTCCTTAAGTCTTCTCTTTCTACCTTTATAAAACGGGGTTAGTAGTGCTTTCTTGAGAGCATTGTAAGGGTAACACAAGGTAGTGTGTGCAAAGGACCTGGCACCAAATCACAGTAGCTATTGCTACTCTAGTGACTAATTACATTCACTTTTGTGAGATAGTAATAAAATAGAAATTTAAAACATTGTCTTTATGCTTTCTCTACATTGGAGATGAATTGGAGATGAATACTTGTTTTTTTATTTTTTATGTTTTATTTTTATTTTTTGGTATTGGGGATTGAACTCAGGGGCATTTTACCTCCAAGCCACGTCCCCAGCCCTATTTTTGTTGTTGTTTAATTTTTTTTTTTTTTTTCGGTGCTGGGGATTGAACTCAGGGGCATTCTACCTCTGAGCTATACCTCCAGCCCTATTTTTTTTTTTTTTATTCTTTATTTTGAAACAGGGTCTCATTAAGTTGCAGAGTGCCTCACTAGGTAGCTGGGGCTGGTCTCGAACCCGGATCCTCAGGTCTCAGCCTCCCAAATGCTGGGATTACAAGCGTGTGCCACCACACCCGGCTTGTTGTTTAATTTTGAGATAGGGTCTCCATAAATTATTGAGGGTCTCCCCAAGTTTCTGAGATTGGCTTTGAACCTGTCTCAGCCTCCCAAGTACTCGAATTATAGGCATGTGCTAGTGTGCCTGGCTGAGATGAATATTTGTATTAGAAATCATCTTTAGGAATGAGACTGGACCTTGAACTCTGGCCATGATATTGCACTTAATGCAGATATCTTAGTTTTAAACACATCTAGTCACAAGATTTTGCAGCTTCATTGAGATGGTTTGGAATGCTGACTTTTCAAAAATCATTATAAAAGGAACACATCACATGAGTGCCCTTCTGTTCCCTACTCCTGTCTCAGGGCCCAGGGGTTGTCACCATCACCTTCTTGAGCAGGCAGCTGGCTCTAAACAGGAATCACTCCTTGAGTTCAGCAAAGGTATATGTTGTGGCACTTAATGCAAGGGTGTCTATCTTTTTTACCAGATGGGGAAAAGAGAAGGGAAATTTCATGTTTCTAAATCTGTCTCATAAGTAACACCATGTAGGAGGCCCAGGTCTGTTTGGCTAAGCTGGTTATCTTTCTATGAATTGATTTCTTTTATCATCTTTATACCTAGAAGTAATGGCCTCACAGCTGACTCTTAAATTGACAAGGCTATTTGCTCATGTTTATGAAATTGCTTCAAAAAGAGAGATGAGAGCCGGGTGTGGTGGCACACGCTTGTAATCCCAGCATTCGGGAGGCTGAGACCGGAGGATCCGGGTTCGCGGCCAGCCTCAGCTACCTAGTGAGGCACTCTGCAACTTAGTGAGACCCTGTTTCAAAATAAAGAATAAAAAATAGGGCTGGGGGTATAGCTCGGAGGTAGAATGCCCCTGAGTCCAATCCCCAGTACCGCAAAAAAA